>JBBPJP010000140.1:0-47908 GCA_038088775.1 Boletus barrowsii
CAAATCGCCAAGCATACCTGATGATGAGCGTGAGATAATCCAAAACCAAAGGTAGACACAGTAAGGCCGAGCAGACCGGTTAAAATGACGGGACAGCGACCAATAAAATGGGATAACCGATACCATTGCCACGTCGTGAGTGCCTGCGTGACGAAAAAAAGGGGGGATTCCCGTACAAGAATGAGTATGGCAGCATATTTGTGCTCGTACGATGCCAGGACCCGCATAACAACCAATCTTGCGGTCGTCTCCTCCCGTGATGCCAAGTTCGCCAATAAGCTAGATTATGGTGGAAAACCACCATTAGATACTGCAGGGTACGGAAACAAGTGCTGGCCAACCTGATTGATAAAAGGAAAGATGTATGCAGACGCGAAGGGTTCGGCAAGTAAAGTAAGGACAAGACTAGTCTGACTCTGAATCCATGGCAGAGGCGTTTTGGTCTTTCCCTGAAGGAGTGGACTCTCCTTGTCAGGGTACCTATGATGGCTCGTTATGGTAGGAATCTTTGCACTAGTCAGTGAACTAATGTTGCGGTCAGTGGTGACTCTTGCAGTGCAGTTCGATCGCGGAGAAACCTCATTCAGCGCCAATGCACGCACGACCTGTTAGGAATGGATGTGCTAAGCCGGGAGAAGGTAGGTATGATGCAACACCGACTCGGATGTCGCGATTGATGAGACTTGCCGACGAGAACAAGTCCTCTGACCAATGTGTCCACATCTAATTTGGCCGTCTTTTGCGTCATGACAGGTTCATAGTAACTCTGCGACATACAGGAAGTGTTTTGGATGCAAGCATGGTACAGTCAGATAGATTCCGGTGTCTAGCATATAGACCCCGTTCAAGTTCCGGTTGGATACCCCCTACTCATCGTCTTTTAATGTTGGCAAACGTCGTGACAACATCACCAAGAACGCGGTGAGTATTGCCAGGATGACATAAACCAAGCTCCCGCCTAGGATATTGTACTCTTTTGAGAGTGCGAACAGCGAGGTCGTCAATGCAGGACCAATGGCGCGTGCAGCGGACGTCAGGCTCTGGCTCAGCCCGTGCACTGAACCCAAAGACTGTCTGTTAGGGGCCGCCCTCGTGATAAATATAAAAAGGACAGCTGCATGACGAACGTGAGACACTGATCAATTAGAGTGATGAGCAAACGCACGGAACGAGATGTCCATGAGGACAAAGAATATGAGTTGCATAACTAGAAGGATCCAGATCACCGGTCCGACTGTGCCCTGTGCTGCAATAACAGCACTCATGATAGGGAACAACATGACCAGCGGATAACAAAAAAGGACAGCCCAACAATACACTTTTTTCGCCCCGAGCCATTCAATGAGCTTTGCGCCAAATAATGCTTGGACAGTGCCATCCACGAGTCCCAATATTGCCAGGAGTGCACCAATGATAGGTGGTGGTAGTCCTAGACCACCGATTTCAATGGGTGACGAACAAAACAAGGGGAAGAGTGCAAGGAAGCCGATGACTATAAGTCCCAGTAGTCCGTAGTTGACGATAGGTAACATCACGGAGTAGGTTTTCACGATGGTCAACATAGGCATGGGTAGTGCATCATTCTTGGGTGGGTCATTTGGGGGATTCTCAATTGTTGACTGGTCTGATGGGGACCTTTTCTCCGTTTTCGATGGCAACGACTGAAAAACCCATAATTCATAGCCAACTCGACGCATGGGAATGGCGTACCTCTTTCATAGACATCACGCACACCACAAATGTCAACAAGATGCAACACCCCGATACTAAAGACGGGAGGAAGTACGGGTACGTTGCCCAAAATTGACCCTGAAAGACGTGGGGCCATTGTTCTTGCGGCTTTACTAGTGCGCCGCCGTATACGGGACTACAGTGGAGCGTGAATTGCACTCGTTGAACCAGTCAGAATACCAAACGCACGCAATGGTAAACCCGACGCTAAAAATGGGGGGTACGAGGGTAAAAACCTGTGCCATATTGGTGTGATCGGTCAAGTCGCTGAGCATGCTCTTCATCACCCCAACGTTCCCATTGAGAATACCAGCGATACATCGACTTGGACATCCCTTCAGTCAAATTTGGACAAGAGTTCGGGTTTTACATACCTGATGATGAGCGTGCCCAGTGTCCGCGATAAACCAAAGGAAAAGGTGGACACAGTGAGGCCGACCAGACCGGTTAAAATGACGGGACGGCGGCCAATGAAATCGGATAACCGACTCCATTGCCATGTCGTGAGTGCTTGAGTGAAGAAAAAGAGGGATTCCTACACAACGATGAGCAGGGTAGCGTCTCTGTCAATGTATGCAGGCTTACGATGAGACCTGCGTAATAACCGATCTTGCGATTGTCACCCTCTGTAATGCCGAGTTCACCGATGAGCTGTTTTAAATACAAACGAACCCCCATCGCGTGAGCGTCAGATATTGCGAGGTACGGGAACAAACCTGATTGATGAAAGGAAAGATGTATGCAGACGAGATGGGCTCAGCAACCAGGGCGATAAAGACGAGAGTAATTTGACTCCATGGCACAGGTGTTTTGGACTTGGCCTGGAGGAGCGGGGTCTCCTCGTCGGGGCGCCTGTCCTGGCTTTGAGTCATCATGGTAGCAATCTGAGAGGGGCATGCCAAATTCGAGCCAGTTCGCCATCCTAAACTAAATTTTCGTTGACGTTGACTTGGGGTCGAACCGGGTTCAGCCCGCCAGCGGAGTCACAGGCTGTCAATGAGATTACCATCTCCATTTGGAAGTGACCTCATCTCTTCGACTCATACCCACAGAAAACCTGCGCGTCCACCTCACGATGAGAGAGTCTCGGCGAACGCGCGGCGCACCATTGGTTCGTCATGGACTCGCATAACACCGTGACCTCGCGCACAGTCTTGAGTCTTGACGTGGCACCACTGAGCCTTGCGGTGCAGTACAACCACAGAAGTATCCGGGTATTTATTGATCGTGGTTCAAACGAGACGACTTGCCGGGGATCCCTCTGATCATTTACTCATTGTTCGGCTTTGTAACACTCGGAACACATTTATTTTGGCCATCGTTCGGATGATAAACACGCTGCAGATTTGCAACGCATGGAATGGTCTTAACATGCTCTCAATCATCGTGCTACTGGTCTACAACATATCTCCCATACACATTTCTGTTGAAGGTCCCTATTCATCTTCCAAGTCTGGCAAACGTCGCGACAACACGACCAAGATGGTGGTGAGTATTGCCAGGATGACATAAACCAAGTTTCCACCCAGGATATTGTACTCTTTCGAAGCGGCGAATAACGAGGTTATCAATGCAGGTCCAATCGCACGCGCGATGGACGTCAGACTCTGGCTCAGCCCATTCACTGAGCCTAGGGACTGTTTGCCAGGAGCTGCTCTCGTGACAAATATAAAGATGACAGCTGCACGACAAAGTTGAGATCATCGGTTTTTTCCAGAGACATGAATACACGCACAGTAGGACAGGTCCACGAGGACCATGAATAGAAGCTGGAGAACGAGAAGGACCCAAATGATTGGCCCGACTCCGTCCTGCGCTGTAACAAGAGCACTCATGATTGGGAAGAGAAGAATCAGCGGGTAAAACCAGAGGACAGCCCAACAAAACACCCTTTTGGCTCCAATCATTTCTACGAGCTTTGCAGCGACCAACGCCTGCACACTGCCGTCCACGATCCCAAATATTGCTAGGAATGTCCCAATGACATGTGGCTGGAACCCCAGACCACCGATTTCAATGGGTGACGAATAAAACAAGGGAAGAAGAACAAGGAAGCCAATTTCTACGAGTGCTAACGTTCCGTAGTTGGCAATGGGTATCATCACTGAGTAGGATTTCAGAAGGGTCAACATCCGAACGGGTCGTGTGTCGTTCGTGTGTGGGTTATCCGAAGAATATATAGCTGCATGCATCTCTGATTGAGGGTTTTTCGATGGGAGCGACTAGGAGAAGGGGTGATTACCAGGCAGTTCAAAAAGCATCGAAGTCATACCTCTTTCATGAATATGGCACAGACGAAAAATGTCAACAAGGTGAAACACCCTGACACAAAACACGGGAGGAAGTATGGGTACGTTGCCCAGAATTCATCTCGAAAGGTGTGAGGCCATCGTTCTTGCGGCTTCGCCAGCGCACCGCCGTATAGCGGACTACAGAGTATCATGAGCTTCACAGATTCACTACACTACCAAGAATACCCAAACGCACGCGATAGTAGTCCCGATGCAGAAAATAGGGGGTACGAGGGTAAAGACCTTAGCCATGTTGGTGTGGTCGGTCAAATCACCAAGCATGCTCTTCATCACCCCAACATTCCCATTGAGAACGCCAGCGATACATCGACTTGGGCATCCCTTCAGTCGAGCTTTCGGACAAGAAGTCTATATTACATGCCTGATAATGAGCATGCCCAGGGTCTGTGACAAGCCAAAGGCAAAGTTGGATACACTAAGGCCGAGCAGACCGAGTAAAATGACGGGACGTCGACCAATGAAATCGGACAACAGGCTCCATTGCCACGTCGTAAGTGCCTGCGTGACGAAAAAAAGGGATTCCTGCGCGGGGTGAGTTCGGCAGTATATTTGAGAATGCATGCGCGCCTACGATGAGGCCTGCATAATAACCGATCTTGCGATCGTCTCCTCCCGTGATACCGAGTTCACCGATGAGCTTTTTTTTGGTGGGAACGGACCACTGTCAGACATTTAAGATGGAAAATAAGTGCTGACTGACCTGATTGATGAAAGGAAAGATGTATGCAGACGAGATGGGTTCGGCAACCATGGCAATAAAGACAAGATTGATCTGACTCCATGGCGGGCGTGTTTTGGATTTTCCCCGGAGTAGCGGGGTCTCCTCATCGGTGCACCTGTCGCTCGTCATGGAGGGGATCAGAGGGAGACGAAGCTGTTCAAAGTTCACATCGGTTGGTCGATTTAAAGAAGAATTTACGTAGGATGACGTTGGTTCGAGTTGAACTGAGTAATCGATTGCATTGTTTTGAAGTAATGGCGGAGAGAGGAGGGGATACCACACTCTCCATTTGGCACAACTTGAGTAAGTAGTAAATGCTGCTGCCAATCGGGAAACGAGGGACAGCTCACGAATGTGTGAACCCTCCCCAAATATGCGGTTGCCATCAGGTGCTTCCCTTCCTCCCTGACTCCCACGGTAACCGGGGAGGGTTTTACTCTGCAGCAAGCGTCGGGCACCTGCAAAAGAACATTCGATGCGAACGTGTAACGCTCCAAGTCTGCTTAACTCCAAGGTAAAAGGGATGTGAATGCAAGTATAAATTTTATATCAACTATAATGAACTGTGGCTGAATGCATCTGGATGGCCCGCTGTGTCGCCCCATGATGCAATGTTTTGACTTGCCAGTATAATCGGCTGCTTGGGTAGGTTTTCATTTTCATATTTGGTGTTCCGCCATTCCACTTTTCGACGCTTTAGTTCCCTTTGTTGAGAACCGAGAGAACATGCAATACTTCTTGTAGCGTGGACTTTGCATGAGAGGCTGTAGTGTGATATTAGGTTTTAGTCGCGTCCTGGTACTGATATGTCACCGGTCACCGTCCAAATTCCCACTCGATTTCCCTACCCCCCCGTCTCTCGAGTCAGACAAACGTCACGACAACACGACCGAGATGGAGGGGAGTATTATGAGGTGATGTAAACCAAATTGCCGCCAAGGATATTGCACTCATGCTAGATGTTATTCTGGCTAATCCTGATGAGAGATTGCTTGTTAAGAGTCGATCTCGTGACAAATATGAATATGACAGCTACGCAACGAATGTAAGATCATGATAACAAGGACTGGACAAACGCACCGAACGATAGTTCCATGACGGCTATGAATATGAGCTGGATAACCAGAAGAACCCAGATTGTCGGTCCGACTGTACCTCGTGCTGTAGCAACAGCGCTCGTGATAGGGAGAAGTAGGATCAGCAGGCAACAACAAAGGACCGCGCAATGTAACACCCCTTTGCCTCCGAACCATCCAATGAGCTTTGCTGCAGCGACCAATGCCTGCACACATTGCCAGGAATGTGCCAATGATAGGTGGCGGGAGTCCCAGACCACCAACTTCGAAGGGCGACGAATAAAACAAGGTCGAAGAACAAGGATACCAGTCGTTAGAAGCCCAAGTATTCCATCATTGACGATGGGTAACATCACAGAGTAGGCTTTCAGGATGTTTGATATCGTTCGTGGCTGGGTTATCTGGAGAATTGTCGGTTGCAGGACTATCTGATGCGGGCTTTTTGGATGGCTATGACGGAAAAAATGCATGATCTATAGCTAGGTCAAAAGCACTCAGTGGCGTACCTCCTTCATTAACATCACAAACTAAAATTGTCGACAACCCGATACAAGAGGCGGGGAGGAAGCGGTACGTTGCCCAAAATTCACCTTGAAAGAATTCAGGCCATCGTTCTTGTGGTTTCGCTAGTGCACCCCTATAAAGTGGACTACACAATGCACAAGGTTCACGATTTCATCCAGTCAGAATCTCCCAATGCAAGCAATGGTAGCCCTGATGCAAAAGATCTAAGCCATACTCCGCATCAACCTAACGTTCCCGTTGAGGACGCCAGCAACGGCTTGGGTATCCTTTCAATCGAGGCTACACGCCTGGTGATGAGCGTGCCCAGGTCCGCGATAGGCCAAAGGCAAAATTGGACGTACTGAAACTGAGTAGACCAAGACAGGACGGCGACCGATGAAATTGGATAACCGGCTCCGTTGCCAGATCATAAGAGTTTGAGTAAAGAAAAAGAGGGATTCCTGCACAAGGATGAGTATGACAACATGGCTGCAAGCGCGTGCTTACTACGATGAGGTCGGCATAATAACCGATAGTCTCTCCCCTGTCATGCCGAGCTCGCCAACTTTTCTGATACAAACGCACCACTCTCATCGCGTAAGCGTCAGATATGGATATGTACTGCAAGGTACAGGAACTGGACCGACCTGATTGATGAAAAGCAAGTTGTAGTGGTTCGGCAACCAAGACGATAGACACGAGACAAAGGTGTTCTGGACCTTCCTTGGAGAAGCAGAGTCTCCGAGTCCTCTCTGAGACGGTGTGTAAGACAACGAGTTCGCACAACACGGTGACTGAAGTCGAACAAAGTTCCCAGTCCGCAGATTTTTTACATATTATAAGTAGCGGCGGAAAGAGGAGGGACTACCGTGCTCCATTCGGGGGCTCGTGCTGTCGCTTGATTGAGGGATATAATGGGCGGCGTTATGACACCTTTTTGCGATGCTCGTGGACCCGGTGTCAAGTTCTTCAGACGCTGGTCACCCGGCGAGTCGGCGAGTGAAAAAATGACCTTGACCGAGTCGTTCTTCTCACAAAAGCTTCGTCTGTAGTTGACCACAAAATCGAGTGCTGGAATGAACCACTTCAAGCTTCCATCTTTTCTATACTCCGCGGAAAACATCTAGAGGGCGACACCCGCAATATGGTACGAAAACTTCACGACAAGAGAATTCAGATGAATGTGCAGTTTCTGGTTTCGATGTGTACGTGACTCGTCATAACTCATGGAACAATGAGGGTTGTAATATATAACATCTTGCTTGCAATTTCCATGGAAGCGCGTAAAGTGTACCTCAAAGAGCAAATGAAACGATATCAGGACCGGGAACTCAGGGGAAGAATAGCGCAGCTTGAAAACTGGACCGCGTACTGTCATGAGTGGGTCCAGATTCCAGAACGGGGGTGTTGGTACTAGGCCATCCATCCATCACTGATCGGTCCTGCCAACTCATCGGAACCCATTGATTGCTGACTTCAAGTCCCGGACTGTACAAATCGTGAATACACCCGTGGCACGGCTTCCGTGTCAATGCCAACATTCGTCACTGAGAAATATATCATAGACGCCCTCGCCATGTCAAGCTGCTCGTCGGTCTTACAGACTAACACGCATTAGACTTCACGCAGAGGAATAAGCGACACATCAAGCCGCATGATGAGAACCGAGGAGATGTATAATAGATGGAACAGACACAAAGCTTTACTAGCATGATATCTTACAACATGTGTGTCGCCGTTCAGGATCCTACCCGATCTCCCTACTTCCTGTCTTTCAGATAAGAAGACGAAGAGCGTGGTGACCATTGCCAGGACAGCAAAAACCAAGTTGCCGCCCAAGATGTTGTACTCTTTGGAACGGCGAATAAAGAAGTCGTCAATGTTGGTGCGATCGCACGCGCGATGGACGAAGAAGCCTGGCTGATCCCATTCACAGAGCCGAAAGACTGCTTATTGGGAGCTACTGTCGTGACAAATATAAAAATGGCAGCTACACGACGAACTTCAGGTCACTAAGGATTAGAGACTGAACAAACGCACGAAATGCTAGGTCCATAAGGACCATGGATACGAGTTGCATAACTAGGAGAATCCAGATGATTGGTCCGACCACGCCCTGTGCTGTAACGACAGCACTCATGATAGGGAAAAGCAGGATCAGCGGGTAAAAGCAAAGGATTGCGCAACAAAACACTTTCTTGGCTCCAAACCATTCTATGAGTTTTGCGCCAAACAACGTTTGTACAATGCCGTCCAAAATTCCAAAAGCTGATAGAAGTATGCCGATGATGGAGGGCGGGAGTCCAAGGCCACCGATTTCAATGGGTGATGAGCGAAACAAGGGTAGCAGAACAAGGATGGCAATGTATACAAGCTCCAGTACTCCATAATTGACGACAGGCATCATTACAGAGTACGTTTTCAGGAGGGTCAACACCGGGACAGGTTGCGCATCGTTCGCGGGAGAGTCATCTGGAGGATTCTCATTTGTGGGTCGATCTAATGGAGGCTGTTTGCCGACTTTCGAAGGCAACGACTAAAAAGAAACACATGATTCTTAGCCGTTCAAAGCATACAGGTGTCATACCTCTTTCATGAATATCATACAAATTAAAAATGTTGACAAGGTAAAACAACCTGACACCAAAGACGGAAGGAAGTACGGGTATGTTGCCCAGAATTCACCCTGAAAGATGTGGGGCCATTGCTCTTGCGGCTTCGTTAGTGCACCCCCGTATAACGGGCTATAAATCAACATGAGCCTCACGAAGCCGGTCAGAGTGCCTAAACGCACGCGATAGTACCCCCGATGCGAGAAATGGGTAATACAAGGGTAAAGACCTGGGCCATATTTGTGTCATCGGTCAGATCACCGAGCATACTCTTCATCACCCCAACGTTGCCATTGAGAACGCCAGCGATACACCGGCTTAGGCATCCCTTCAGTCAAATTTTCAGACAAGACTCGATTTCACATACCTGATGATGAGCGTGCCCAGTGTCCGCGATAAGGCAAAGGCAAAGTTAGACACACTGAGACCGAACAGACCGAATAAAATGAGAGGGCGGCGACCCATGGAGTCAGATAACCGGCCCCATTGCCCTGTCGTGAGTGCTTGAGTGAGGAGAAAGAGAGATTCCTACGCAACAATGAGCATGACAGCATGTCAGTACACGTATGCGCGCGTACGATAAGGCTGCATAATAACCGATCTTGCGATCGTCTCCTCCTGTGATGCCGAGTTCACCGATGAGCTTTTTGTCATAGAGCGGACCGTCAGACATTGCAAGATACGGAAACAACTGACCAACCTGGTTGATGAAGGAAAAGATGTACATAGACGAGAATGGTTCGGCAATCAAGGTGAGAAAGGCAAGACTAATCTGACTCCATGGCAAATGTGTTTTAGACTTTTGCTGGAGCAGTCGGTGGTGTCTCCTCATCGGAACGTCTATCACGGCTCACCATCATAATGATGGTACTTCAGCAAAACAGCTGAAATGAATGAACGGCGCTTTCGCACCTCAGGAAGCCCCCTCATTGGCTGATGGGTCGATGAGGGCCGGGTCTAAGCGATCCTGACTTACAGCATCATTTACTCACTGGTGAACAACAACCACACCCCGGCGGGGGCCAGCGGCTGGTCGATTGCTGATGCTAGGAATGCCAGAAGCCCCCCATAAATCATGGATCATCCACAACTCCTACGCGGCTGGTAGTTCACATGAAACAGCCAATCCAGCATGAAGGACATCTTCGCACACGAACATGGACAGCGATCCGAGAAGTTACCGACTTGTACCCTATCGAGCCCTTTCATGCTGAGCGAGCCCTCGAAAAGTTAGCCCACGACTCACGAGCATCCCAAATGTGTCTTACTAGCACCGCGCCTTCCCGGATGCTTGCTTGACAAGGTTTCTTCGCACCCATCGTGGGAACTAACTTGTTGAAACTGTCCCCCAGGCATCACGTGTGCCTCTCCGCCATGCATGACTTCGCCGCCTTCCTGGCCCTACACCTTCTCTCTCGATCCTTGCAAGCTAGATCAAGACTCGTGCCGGAATTTAATGAAATGGTACTGTCTGAATCATACTATTAGAAACACGCCGTGATGCTACTGACACACAACCACGGGGCATTGGACAAGGGATGTACGTCAGGGCATGTTGGTTGTGGCCATCATTGACTACCATGGACAATTTCAGCTTGCTGGCTTCTTGTCTGCAAAGATGCACCTTTCTGGCCGAGTCCAACTACCGAGACAAACAATCAGACTAAGGAAGCAGCCATGCCATGTGATGCAGCACCTCGTGATTCCAGGTATTGTAGACAGGCTGGTGAATATGCTATAGGCACCTGTGGAGCAGGTGCGGATGCCGGTCTCAGGCTGTCTCGTATAGATCGTAACTCATGTGCTGGGACCAAAGTTGGTACCTCATTGACGCGGCCGGCCTACAGTCTACAGGGGTGCAATGAAGCGGTGCAACATGACATACGAGCTACACCAGAGGTCATGTTACATTCAGAACGCTGTTGTTGATGCGGCTATTCAAATATTCAAGCTGTACGTTATAATTGTGCCACTCATCTTACTGATGGTGCTAATGGTGGGACTGTGGATGTGCATGAGGCGGTGCAGGATCTGGGGCCTCTGGGCTCGACGAGAAACAATGTTTAAAAACCCAATCAAGTTACTGAGCATGATGGTCTATTGTACAGCATGCCCACTCTTACTATCGCCCTTGATTGTGATGCCACGCTTGCGCGAAGACTTACGAGTCGTGTAGACAACTTGGCAAGTAGAACTGGTATAAGACCTCCAAAGTTACCCTCGACCTTCGAGGCAGGAGCATAATGTGGACCACCGCATGATGTCTTCTGTCATGCCACTGTTGAAGGTGATATTGATCTAACGGAGACCGATGAACCTGCGGTGGGAGGCGATGCGGCGCGTGGTTCAGAAAGACCAACTTGAGAACATGAAGTAGTGCACATTGGATTCGGAAGGAGAAGGAGATAAGTCACCTTGCCATGCGTGGACAGTGTCAGCAGACCTGTCTGTTAGCATGGTGACTGTGTATCTACGGTACTTGCGCCAAGCAAGGTTTTCGCCGACGGCACTCGGTATTTCCAAGTGTCCCGCGTTAATTTACCTCGTGGCTGGGTGGTGTGAACTTGGACTTGGTGCTGCTGCTGCCGCGAGACTTTTCCGAAACAAACTCGTCACAAAATCAATGTCAACTTGAAACACGACCACCCTTTTTTGTGAAGCGACCACTATCATGCACGATTCCTTTATCTATCAGTCACTGTTACATGCATGATCATGCGCTCCATATCAGCTCGTACCCCGCGGAAATGCAGCACTAGAGCCACGGAAGCGAGAGCCGCGACGCTGATGGAGCTGAGTCAAGGGTACATAGTTTCAGGGTACGAAACCTTTACGACGAGAGAACCCCGCAGTGAGCATATGATTTCCAAACGTTGCAGGGCGAAGATACGGCTCGTGCAGCTGAGACAAGCATAGCATCTCACATATAATCTCCATGGAAGTACACTGTTATTTCGCGAGAAGCAAGTGAAACGACATCCAGACCAAGCCCGAGCGCTGAACTTTGAAACTTGAAGAATAATGGAATAATCGCATCAACGCCAGAACTCGTCACCAAGCGAACACTCCCTCGCCATCTCAAACTGCTCGTCCGTCCTACAGACTAACATGCGATTTCTCCTGTCGTGCTTACCGATATCAACGACAGGACCCTCGTGTTGCTCTAGCCCCTGGTTCACGTGCTCGTCAACAGCTGAATAGCCCAAGCAGTTGACTGCCTCTCCAACAGCACTCCTCAAATCCTGACTTCGTTCTCCGATCCCACCGGCAAACACCAGTGCATCAACCTTGCCGCGAAGGGACAGATGATACGCACCGACGTAATGCAAGATGCGATCGAGCACAATGTGAAACGCGAGTGTGTAAGGGTCCCCTATTGCAACCGACAGTGGAGCAGAGAGGTCCGCCTTCTTGGTGATTTCCCCAAAGTCAGTGGTTCCTGTCAATGCTTTCCAACCTGCTTGACTGTTGAGGATTTCCTCTGCCTACATTCTTACAGTCAGCATAGAAAAAGGATCAAGAAAACAGGGAACAGACTCTTGTAACGTGGACTTCTTTGGTCATCGCAGAGTCGTAACTCAACCGACTCAGAGGCTCGCTCGCGTAATGGAAAATGAGACTGGGATCAACGTCTCCTGCTCTGGTAGCCCCAGGAAGTCCACTTAAAGGGGTAAGACCCATGGATGTATCGATGGACTTTCCGCCCCGAATCGCGCAGGCAGATGCTCCAGATCCAAGGTGCAGTGCAATGATATTTAACTCATCTTCGTCCTGAGGAGCATCAAAGTGAGCACCCTGAACCTTTCAGGAGGAGGGGGTGAACCTTGTGCAGATGATCGGCAACCATGCGTCTAATGCAGGCATCTGGACGTCATAAGCATATAGATACATTGTCTATGGATGGACACTTGCAACTCAGACCGTGGAAACCATACTTTTTCAGACCATGTTCTTGCGCGATTTTCTGGTCGATAGCATAGGTCGAGACATGGGGAGGCAGGTCTCGATGGAATGCAGTGTCGAAAAATGCAATTGACAAGGAGTCGGGCAGGGCCTTGACGCATGCGCGTATGACAGACAGCGCTGCCGCATTGTGCCTACCCAGAAGACAGTTTAATGAGGGCAATACAAGGAGAATTGGGAGAGGCTCACAGAGGAGCCAAGTCAGACAACGCCTCGATGTGATGGTAAGACTGCTCGGAGATGACCGTAGGCTCCGTGTAATCTCCACCGTGGACAACACGATGGCAAATATGCTTGACTTGTTGGCGGTCAATGCTTACATCCTCCTTGAGACGGTCCAGAAAGTAGATGAACGCGGATTCGTGGTCGCGGATTGAGGGTACTGATGGGTTAGGATCTCTAGCCGCCTGACTTAAGTGTCGATGCTGTTGGAACGAGACCCTGGCTGGCGGGGAGGAGATGGAAGAGATGGTGGATGTCAAGAGCAGGCGTGGCTCCCTTGGGTCTTCTGCTACCCGCTGGTAGAGCGAGATCTTGAGTGATGAGGAGCCTGCGTTCACCGCGAGTATGAGGGACATTGGGGGAGTCAGCCTACTCAGGGGAAGTTTGGCCATCTTAAGTAAGCCCCATGGTGGTCTAGTTTGATCTAGACTATAACAAGTCCAGCCTGGCGGTACGCCTCTCCTTATTCCTAGGTCATCATCATCAATGGCCGCGAGTTGGCCGTCCTCAATCAATTCTCATTGGCAAAAAACCATGTCGGATAACCAGATTTGGACAAGGTTGGCATATCAACTCTACCCTGATCAAAGACCGTGGATATCGGGCACGACCGTGCTTGAGACCAATCATCGCCGTGCCAGGAATTTACAAAAAAGCAAATTCAGGACTAATAGAGGGAACAACTTTGAATGCAAGATCATCAACTCAGCTTTGCAATAGGCCGGATGGCCACCTTTGGTAAATACCACTAAAAGACTGATGGAGACAGTGGACTGATCGGGAAAACGTTGCCTCGAGTGGCTTGTCCGCCATAAAGCATGCCGAAATGAATCAGGGTCGCGAGTCTGTGGAACGTGGTCATATGAATTCTTTTCAATACACATCTTCGAACAGCCGGATGTACTCCCCCGACGCGGGAACACGAAAAAGATTACCCAGACACATAGAGATCCCGAGTCGCCCCGTGGTTGAGAGGTGACAATAAAACACTACACCTAACAGAATTCGATAGAGTAGAAGCCAGCGGCGTTTTCCCGAACAACGGAAAGATTTTGGCTGCGAATCCGGAAGTAGCAGGTAAGGCCCAGCAATCACTATATCTGACCCCTGATCACGCACCGATCTACTGCGTCTTTGGAAGGCCCTTGTGGCGGTTCCGCGACGATGTCATGACCGGCGTTGTCGTTGCGGACATGTAGATTAACGGCACTTAGAGCCTCCTTTCTCCCGAAATATTATAGCCTAGGTCATATTGGTGAACGCAGGACGGATTACATTCCTGATCGCACATTACCATGTCAAGGATCACCCAGTCATAATGATAAATGAGCTCCGGTAGAAACGAAGGCGTGACCGTGTCCGACACGTGAAGCAGCACTACTGGTCTGTACAGGGCAACACCCAGTACGGTCTCCGTCCGTAGAACACGGAGATCTTGGCGAAGGTGGAAGTTTTTGTCAGGTGGGCGAGCGCTCCGGGATACAGAACTTCGTTCCGGTGCATTAGGATGCTGCTTGGGCCCGGGCTCAGAGAACCCACCGGTACACGAGAACGCATTAGTGCCACCGAATAGTACACCCGAAGAGAGCGCAAACGAGAACTGCGAGCGCCCCGCCGCCATCGCGGCGGCCAGGATGGAGATTTGAACGAACTCTCAAGAAGTTCATTTGAAGTCAAGGCAGTGTCGCAATTGACGTCCTCAGATTAGCTGAAGCGGCGTTTGGATCTCAGACTGTTAGTAGTAGTCGCTGGTAATATGCCCAGAAAAAAAGTCACCCTTCTGACGCGTGAAGTCCTCCCATCGGAGGCCATGGAGTCCTGATTGGTGGTCGCACGAAAAAGGCAAGTTTCAGTGTGTCGTTTCTTGCTCGCTGAAACCAATCCGAATGCGTCGCGTTTCGGAAAGTAAGCGGCCCGTTTGCAGGGTCGCGGGTATCAGCAACGTAATGGTTGTTCCAATGTCTGGATCACGTTCGCGTTCGAAGAAGCGCCAAACTGGCGGAAGAGCGGAAGCCGTGGCACCTTGACCGATGACCATGTCGAACCACAGGTTCTCTCCAGAACCTCGTCGCTCAGATGAGAACTCAGGTGACCCACTTGGGGCCGATCATTCGGCTGCCGAGATACCTGTTGACGGTGAGAGCGGACGAGTGGCAGGTCACGACTGGACTGGCGTTGGGAATATCCCCGCCACTGATCTGATTATCTAGAGCGCAATTGGCTTCTATCTTGGTCCGCTGGCTAGTCTGTAAGTCGACATGCTACCAGAGAAATCCTTCCATGACGCGATTCTTCGCCCCGGTACCGGGTCCGGTGTTTCAGAATCGGTCACCGATACAATATGGCATCCTCATCGACCCTGATCATGCTGCTATCATCATCGAGCGTTCTCATCCTCCTTCCTAACTAAGGCCGAAAACGCTCCACGGTGCTTGATACCACATGTATCCAGTTATTCAGAAATGATCAACTGATCTTCAGCTCTAGGCGTACCTGACAGCGACCCTGATTCATGTATCTCTGCGTGACATTCATTCAAGCCTGATTGTCCAGGGACGTCTACAAGCAGATCTACCGTTGAATCTACGCCTCACAAGTCACCACGACAGGAACGGATGGAAGCCTGCCATTAACTAACAACAATGTCCTTTTTCCCGAATGGCGGAAATACCTCGAAGACCGCATCAGCATCATCCAGCTGGGTAACTAGGTCATGAGTTCCATTGATTAGTAACCAGGCCGAGTAGTCATCTGAACAACAACTGTCTCACCAGTAATAGTATCCTGATGCTGAAACTTGTGCTTCATATGTTTGCGGCCGGCTGAACCATGACGAGCACCCCATTTCTCAACAAAGTGTATTCAGGGGATGATTTCTCAGTACTTGATCCCAGCATAAAATTAGAAAGACAAGGAGGTTACCACGCATCGAGGGAACATACTAGAAATACAGAGCACGATACAAAACAAGGTGGAATAAAATAAATAACTAAATGCTCTACACTACTTCGGTGTGAACTTGAAACCGTCAGAATTGCTGCAACATCATCTGTTGGAAGCCCGTGGAGATAAGACCACAGGTAGCTTGCCCTTCGTCGCCACGAAATAATCCTTTAGATCACGATCCCAGGATTCGGGGTCGTATCCATCCGCAAATCCGAAGTCCAGACGCTGCATCATCATACAAACAACAGTTCGCATCTCTTGATACGCGAGATTTTTGCCGACACAGTTCGCGGGCCCGAACGAGAATGGGATGAAAGCCGCCAGATTATGCCTGAAAGGAGCCTTGTCTGTGCCATTTGAGTCTGCGTATCCCAATGCTTTTCTCTCGTCTTCAGACAGCCATCGCTCAGGCCAAAAAGTATTGGGCATTGGTGAGAAGTTACGAGGGTCGCGATGGAGAGAATAGAAATGGACAAAAGCATTCGTTCCCTCAGGCACGAAACTAGAGATGAAGAAATGAGAATCATGGAAATAAAACTGGCTGCTAACTTACCAAGGTCCTGCCAACCTTCCTCCACTACTTTTTGTTGCCCCACGCTGACTTCCACTGAGCACGGGTGGAAACAACCGGAGGCTCTCGTTACTGGAACAGTGACACATTAACTCTGTTCGGTGTTACAGAATGGCGAAACAACCCACATCACGGCATTGAGATACTTCATTTGTGGGTGGTGTGTAGTAGATGAGGCGTCTTCCCCTGGAGGGTAATAGCGATCAACTTCCGCTTGGAGCCTGCGGTAAGCGGTGGGGTGGCTTAATAGAGCCCAAAATAAACTGCTGAGCGTCGTTGCGGTGGTGTCTGATCCTGCAACTATAGCAAGAACCCCGTCGGAAGCAACCTCCGCAAATGTGGGAGGGGAGCGTTCAACCCCCGCTTCATCGAGCTGAGATATTATGGGTACACTCAGTCTCACCCAGAGAGTATGTTGCAAAACCACTTACCAGGTAGTGGAATAAATCCTTTGACTGAGAACCTTGGGTTCGTCTGAGCGATGCACGCTCCTGACAGAACAATCGGAATTTCTTCAAGTCTGAACCGATGCGAGGGAGTCTAACATAGTACTTCCCTAACCAGGGAACATGGGTCAGGATCAAAGCAAGTCTGGGAGACCATTAGTTCGTCGCATTCATCGACGATTGATCATTGTACGTACGGTAACCCACTTTCCAGGAGGTGCCATGTATTGTCCTTATCGCCATCGCGTAGCATGTCTGAGCCTCCACCAAATCTGTACAACACGTTGAGATGGGAACAATCCTTGCGGAGAAGAGCGCCTTACGCCATATCACTCATGAAGTCGAACCTATGATCTTTGTATTAGGTTATAACCGGAAAGAGAGGTGAGAAAGCTCACGTAAAATGACTAATCCACTCTGCCAGGTTGACGGGTTGTTGCTGTTGTTCGAGCGCAGTCGCGAACTGATGGACTCTCTTGCCAAGTATTTCTTCGTAGCCTTTGAGCGCAGCTGAACTAAACCCTCTGGTCCATGGCTTCCGGCGGCGTGCGTGCTCCGCGGGATCCCGTAAGGCTATCATTGCTCTGATCTTGGTCTGCTCAGCCATACGACCGTCCCAATCTATGGCAAGTAAGTTCCGGTGCTCCACAAAGCAAGCCAAGTGAACCTACGCGGTCCTTTTGGAAGGCCAAAGTATCCCATAAGAGGGGATATTGCCTCCACATTGCGGAATGACAGCTCATTGGGACCTGACGTTCACATTATCAGATAGAGTGAAAAGGGTGTGAATGAAGCATCTTACCGATTCTTACCACGTCACCATACCTCTGATGTAATTCGTAATAATATTTATGCTGTTTTCCGCCTGAAGATACCCAAGCCATCCAGAATTTCGAGATGCGACATGGGATGGGTCCTGGATACTGGGCCAGCGGATGGAAGGGTGAAAGTCGATAAGCAAGGACGGAGACAAGGATGGTGGAATAATAGAGGAAGAAAGTGCATGCTGCGATGCGAATGATGGAAGGGAAGCTAGATAGAAACACGTGCGTCAAGATGGCTGGAACGAGAACGAGAAGGGCGATATGAGAGAGTGGGTTGACAGGTTCGTAGCGGTTGAACACTAAATGGCAAGCCTTGGAGAGATGTCAGGAGAATGGAAGAAAGAGAGAAGAGAGGTGCCTACAATGCCGGCAGCCCCGATGAGCACGGAGGCGTCCTTGGTGGAAAGTGGGTACATGGCTGACTGTCGGGAGGGTGGACAAAGAGAAACGGGAGGATGGGGTCTTTATAAATGCTACAGCAGAGACGCTCGCGGATTCGGAAGTCGGATGCGAGAGCAGGATCGACTTTCCGACAATCTAGCACCGTGAAGTTGACAGGAACCCGGACAAGGAAGTTTTTGACTTGTGAACAAGTGCAGGGAAACAAGATCTTTGAATAGAGATCGGATGACCCGAGACATCGGTCGGGAAGCGGATGGCTAGACAAGGTGCGGGTGGTGTTCTGGAAGCGGGGGCATCGAATGCGGAGCAACCGTCTCGAGCGCCATGACAAAGAAACAGGGAGATATCGGTTAGTATTAGGCAAGCGAAGCCGCGGTGACGGTAACACAAGTGCCGAGCTGAATGCAAACTTGACCTGAGTGATGTCCGTGGACTTAAGTTAATGGACAGGAGAGGAAGGACCTCGTGTGCATGTGGCACCGAAAGCGGTGTCGGAACAACGCCAACAGGTGTGGATCCTTCGCATGGTGAAAATATGCGAGGACAGAAGACATCACGATAGGAAGATTCTGGCTGATCGCGGTCGTGGTCACGGTCGGGAATAGGTCCTCTGGAAAGCTCTCGATATACGACAGATGCCAAATTTGGAATTGCCTTTTGGAGTAGTCAGGGACATGCCGTATCGCGGCAGATTATCGGCCCTTATGTACTCAATCAACATTTGTACATGTACGACGGCGATGCACGCCTTGTCAAAATCATGTCCTCTAGAGCCCTTTGCGCCCAATAAGACTCGAACCGAACACCAACCACCATAATTCACGCGAGTTCATTCGCCAGACTGTCTGGCTCAAGTTCATTCCACCAGTCACTTCTTGGCGGCCGGCTACAGCAATAAAACCGTGTATATCCCCGGCTGACCAGGTACTGTTGATATCGAGGTCACAGGACAGGCGGCAGAAGACCGCCACTATCAACTATTATTTATGAGATCTTCCGAAACCCTGTACCGGGATGCACGTTGCACCGTTCAAATCACCGTCACCCTACGGCATCACACCAGGCGAGCGCCAGGCTGTTATCGCAACGTCCAGGCGCAGGAGGAACAACGCCATCACCGACAAAGCAAGGGCCCCTTCACATGCCCAACGCCCTGATTTCGGGTCCGAGGTCTGACGGCTATAAAAAAAAGCAAGTGGTCATGTCAATTTGACTTCAAGGGTAAACCTGTCAATGAGACACCCGAAAAGAAGGAACAAGTCCGAAAAACTAAAAAAAAGTATTCCAATTCTGGTCTAGAGACTTGCGCGCGACTTCCGAGCGTTCAGGCATATCGCCGAGGCGTATTAACAAATCATTGACGCCGTAAAACCAGTTTACGCAAGGGGAAAAGGGGAACCAGGGCGTAAATGTGTGAAAACGCGGAATTGTGTTGCACTCTGAGCTTGAAAGGATGGGAGTCTGGATGGATCATCGCTATATTACTCCATAATATTGCCCAGGACACATGGATGCCTACGGTCTTCACTTGCATGGAGACGCGCTTTGTAGCCGATGAATGGTAATAATCTGTCCGATACACCCCTTGTGGTGGTTACAGCCACTGATGTGAGATATGGAGCTGAGCGGAAGTGGCCAGACCACCTCGTTTTTGAATGAAAAATCACCAAGTGCGGTGAGTGGGGCGTATTTCACAAGAAGTCCGATTGATAAGTGTGATCGCCGTGTCACCCAGTGCCGTATTTCGCCACATTTTGAACCTCGCGTTACATCAACCTGAGGGCATGGGTTGGAGTGAATGATGAGTAAGTAATATTTCGCGCCATGACCTGCAGCAAGAAATTTGACGGTGGAATGTACAGCCGAAGATAGCCGAAGACTGGCACTCACAGCGTTGTTAAGTCTGGAGAACTTGAATAGCATCCGGTTTGGCTATGCGACGCTATGAGTGGTTGAACAAGGCACGGCGCAACTGCGGCGCATTCCGATCGATGTGCATACCTAGCAAGTCCTGTCATGTCAGCATACAGCGTTTCAAACTATCGTGGACCCGCGGAGGAGAGCAAGGTTACGCTCTTGTTTCTGCACCGCTTGGCGAGTAAAATCGCCGAGTAGGATTCTGATTGGTGGTCCACGATTGAGCACAATGGATCGGTGACCTTAGATCGGATGCACACCATCAGATGGCTGCCTTCAAGGGAATAGTGCGAACCTTGCGATCGGAACTAGACAAGGTGGCACAAGTGGGGTACGGCGTTTGCCATCAATCGATGACAACACGGGCTGGCTGGCCCACGAACCCTAAATTAACGGATATGGTTAAAAGCACAAAAGCATTTCCCGATTAACACGACCTCGTGTTGGGCGATCTGGCCAAGAAGCACTTGTACCGTGAACCAATTCACATGCATGTTTGTGATTAGCCGTTCGAGTTGTTGTCCGAGCGATTTGCGCATGGAAACGGGGCATTGTACAAAAGTCGAGGTGGAGACACGCATGAGGAGCACGGTGGATGAGGAATGACGCAGGGAGTGGGTAATCCGGAGTGTAGGTCAGCGCCGTCGAGGTCGGAAATGCATGTGGGTGCCCGTCAGGACCCAACCACCCCGGCGCCAGCAATTTGACAAGGACTCGCCGGAGGACAATGCGCGGGGGGGAAGACGAGTCGCTGAAACTCCGCGGTCATTGTCTTGCAAATGTCGAGTGAACCGCTTATGTCATCCCCCAGTCTTCACACTTCACACGATCTTCGCACGCCCTCTGCCCCACTATCTTGCTCACAAACCGTCATGTACCCCATCACTGCCTCCATCCGCAGTCTCCCTCGCTTCACGCAGATCCGTGCATTCCACTCTCCTTTTGTTGTCCTGAACGCCACCAATCACCTGAACGCCACACCCCCATCCACTGCAGCACCCATATACGAGAAGCAGCACGACAGCTCTCCAGAGCCCCATCTGTCATCCTCAGGAACGCGCACATACGTCGTATCAGAGCCTGACCCGTCTAATACTCCTTACCAAGTCCCGTCTGGCGCTTATCCTGCATCTGCACCTTATCGCGCACCTATCACCTCCTCCCTACTCCATCCGTACAGTAAAGAAGCTGGCATTGGGCAGAATGCGGCGGTAAGGGACACCGCGGCTCCTGGAGAGACCGGCCGTAGGGGCGCCGGAATATAACCGGCAAAGGTATCTTGGACAGGAGAAAATATCTGGCGGTTTGACAGAAATACCTCAGGTCCGCATGTACGTTCCGACCTTGTCACGTTTGCACCGAATGTACGATTAGGCACCCACAAACTCAGTATTCATCGCTGTCATATGTTATCTTGTACTTTCTGTCAACCTTGTCACCTCTCGACTCTGATATGTATTTTATCGTCCATCGAAGCAGTCGTGTCTTGTCCGTGCTTCTTCATTGAATCGGTCCCAGAAACACAAATAAAAACTCAATTATCTCCCGACAGATGCAGAGGCTATCCTACCAACTGATCGCACCTCGAAAGCAAAATAAAGTAGAGACATACGCAATACACAAGCATCATGGTATAGACAAAGAAACAACTCCATTTTCCAGAAGAATGGAGCTGGGAATACGCAGGGGGGTAGTGCCACGTAAGGACTGTCAAGGGTATGGGTGGGTTGATGATATCGTCGACCTGCGAAAGAAACGACATGGTTCCCGTGTTCGAGTTCAGCAAGGTAGATGAGCATGCATAATAGCAATAGGAAGATAGATCGTGCGCTTGTCGTCGAGTACCTCGTGCTGTCGTGCCCACGTTCAGTTGAGTAAACACACGACTACATAAGAGCAATTTACCAGAGTCCCAAAAGAAAGTGCGACCTGCGCATGTAAAGCAACGGATCGTCTAAGGATGATTCATGCCCTGCAACAGAATAGGCTGTAAAAGAAGCCTCTTTTCTTGGGGTGTCGGTCATCCTCTGGATCATCTCCTCCGCGCATCTGGCTGTCGAACACGGCCATACGTGTATGCGTGCCATCGCGAAGAACCGTACCACCAGTAGTGTCCTCCCGTGAATTAGCCACTTGCTTACCGCCATGAACTTGCACTCCATAAAGGAACGAATCGGATCCCTCGGTGCGACCATGACCACCGTTGATTCCCATCACCGCTTGCGTTGGGGGTGCGGGAGAAGCCCTGCCATATCCATTGGTTCGATAGCCCGTCGGGGTGGGAACGGTGGCGTATGGATGAGGAGAAAGTCCCGGACTATCCCGCGGATTGTGGCTGACTCGTCTATTAACAGGGGCTGAAGCCTGGGCATTGGCATCACCGCGGGTCATCGAATCTCGTGTACCATGGCCTTCGCGAGTTACAGGTTGTCTAGAACCCTTATGGTGGGCAGGTGTTGGAGCAAGAACCAGGGGAGATGACGGTGATGCTGGATCAGTAACCGGAGCTCGAGGACGGCGATTGGCATCACGGTGACGAGGTGTATGTGGGGTATTCGCGGTTGCGGTTGCGTGTGCCTGTGCCAACAACGAAGAAGGGGTCTGCCGAAAGTAGGCATTATGTAAATGTTTGGAACCCAGGTGGAGCGCGAATCACGTACATTACCAGCTTCCCATCCCTTGCCGTTGTTCAACAACATCCAATCATAGAGACCATCATCTTGCTCTCCGATATTCTTGAGAATCTTGGCAAACAGCTCACGAAGGAAGTCGTAGTCAGGAGACTCCTCGAATCCCAGCTTTCGTACGTAGTTCATGTAAATGGCAAATTCCTCTGCATGGAATAAGGTTGGGCACAATAAGTCGAAAGAGCTGCCATCGCCACACCCTCGCTGAAAGCGATAGCATGGTGACGCACCAAAGACGAACGCACCTGGGAAGCCCTCACACAACTCCGAAATTGGGGTAGTCTGCTTCTTCTCTCCGATCTTCTCATACTTTTGCTTGTTGGTCGCAGCCCTGAGTCCTTGCCAAGGAAGGCCGCCGCGCAGGAAGTACATAAAGACATGACCCAAGGACTCTAGGTCGTCTCTCCGTGATTGTTCACGGCCAAGATGAGTGTTGATCGACATGTACCGTGCTGTGCCGGACAGACTCTTGCGTTCACGGTAAGGGATGTGAACTTTAGTCTTTGGATCTCGGTAGTGCTTCGCCATGCCGAAATCTGAATAACCCAAAAATCAGGACAGTAAATGTAACACCGCGCGGGGATTGGGGAATGGCATCTCTAAATATGCAAGAAATGTGCGTACCAATGATATGAATAACGTTGGCTGTTTTCGTGCTCGGGACGCCAACGAGAAAATTGTCGGGCTTGATATCTCGATAAATGAGTGACTTGTCATGGACCGACTGAATGCGGCTGATCTAAAATATGATTAATCCAGCAGCGTGCAAAAATTTGAGATTAAAAGATTAAGTGGATTACGTCCCACGCCAGAACATGTATGCTTGACACATGCGCGCGCATACATGGAAATACAATACGATGTCGAACTCACCATTTGCTTCGCTGCCATGCATACTGTCTTAATGGAAAATTTGCGTCCACACATGTCGAAGAGGTCCTCAAGATTAGGGCCAAGTAGATCAATTACAAGGACATTGTGGAGTCCTTCCTGCCCGAAATGGTGGACTTGAGGAACACCCACTGGACACCAGAACTTGAGCCGCGGACAGAAAGGAGCGGGGGGAATATACGCACATGTGCCGTTGAGCGTTCTATAGGATCGAAATTCATCCCGTAATTGGGGGGCATCGGACTTTCGTGGCTCCTTTGAGAAAGCACGGAGATCAAAAAGTTGTCTCCTCGGGAAGACGGAGACTTACGAATTTGATAGCAACGGGTTGGCTTGTGAGAAGCTTCGAGCCTATGAAGACGAGCGGTTAAGTTCAAGACGAATTATCATGAGACAAGAGTAAGATAGAGTGGAGGGTTCTGTCGATAGGACATCAACAACGCTAAGTTTACGACCATCTAGTATAGCTTAGGAGGACTACTGCGTCTCAATGACCGCGGGACAGACAACAAACAGTTATCTCCACGCTGGGAAATTCAGGCGCCTGATACTTCGGGTGGCTCCCACCACTCGTACACACCACTCGACCATCGAGTACTTCTGAAAGAGTAGACAACGATGTGTTAGCTTGAATAGACTTACCTTCGAACACGACGCCGAAAGAACCCTCTCCGATTTTCTTGCCAACGCGGAAATGATTACCAACGATGCCATTCGAAGAGGTGGACTGAGAGTGATGCCCCGAGGATGAGGCTACAACGTGAGGGGTCGTCATTTAGGAAAGCTTTGAAGGACACCAGTCCGAGGAGGGTTGAAGGAGAGGATGCGGGATGGACTGGTGCTGAGCGAAGAGAGCGCCTACTGGCTGTGAAAAATAAGGAGAAAGAGTGTCCCAACAGCGGACTTTGAATTGCATTGCTGCTGGATGGCAGACACGTTCCTACCGACGCCCACAACAGCCCGAACAACGCTTCCCTGCTCCTCGACGTCGTACTTCCTTGCCACGTAGAGTTCTCTCAGTCGGTTGCCCTGAATCTCAATTGTGATTTACTTTTTACTTCCGGTAGTGATTTGGATTGGGCACAGCTCATGTTCTCACACAGGTAGACGCAGTGCGCAGTACCGCAGGTGCCTTCAATGGCTGCCACCCACGTGGTTGACAGTCAAGGTCGGTCTGGCCACCCGAGGCGTGGTGTAACTATGCTCACGGGGATAGTCGGGATCCGATGAGAATGGAATGACATCTTACATATATAGCTGACTGCTGACTGACACTGTTCGCACATGACGTGGCTAATCACAAGTGGACAAACACTCCTCGGGGGTCACTGTCAGCTCACGTCTGGAAAACGATAATCTGGTGCGCAGCAGCCGTGAGCGGCCAGACACCCTCAATCGCTGCATCCTCCACGTCAGCTTCTTTCCTCTGCAGGATGAAATTATGCACGACCGTCTTGGTGGAATCCACCACTCGACAGACCAAAAACATCCCAAGCTTCGCTCCAAGGTAGAACATATCGTACTCAATCTGCGCGACGCTCGAACTCTGCGCATTCACATGGAGCGAAGGTGACGCTAACAGTGTGGTCGCTATGTCAAGACGGGTCCGTTTGCTGCCAGAGGCTGTGGTCCGAGATTCTCGAGCATTAATCTCCCCCTCGAGGTACTATACGGAAGCAAGACCTACAAAAGCAATTGGGGGAGGCTGCCCGCACGGACGAGGACCTCTCGCTGACGTTTTGAACAATGTGGTGAACACGGTATGCGAACGAAGCGTTGCTAGCGTATGCGGAAGCAAGGCTTGCTCTGTCTGATTCGTAGGTTTGGACATATCTGTCAATAGGCCCGAGGCATCAGGCCAATGTGAACAAGCAATTTGCCCAGTTGCCTACCGGCGAAGATAGTCCAAAGTCATTTCTGACATCTCCTCCTCTACGGCGGATGGTGGATCATGAGCGATCGACTGGTCACAGGCCCTACCAGCAGGCCCCGAAGGGAGGTCAGTCTGGCTATGTTGAGACGAAGTATCGGGTAATAAAGGTACACTGGATACGCGATCGCGTAATGGAGATTCACTTTCGCGTTCTGGTTCCCTGGAGAGCTTTGGTTTTTCACGACAAGGGCCCAGTCCGCTTGGTGGTGCGCCAACGGGGTTCAGTTGGGAGGGATTGTTTCGACGCCTCGACGACGGCCGTGGCGGAGCTGGCAATCTTTTCTTCGACGGCGGTTCTAGATTGTCACCGGAACTGGGGGGAGAGACTGTGGGGTATTCTTGGATGGAGGTAGTCGCGGATTGCGGAGGTGACTCTTTGTGGATAGGGAACCGATGCCATTGTGCGTTAGACCTATGAGTAAGCGTAATTATAGCAGCGAGGTCCTGTGGGTCGGGCTTGAGGGTATCTGACCAAACAGGGACGTGGCTCCTCCTGCGAGGCGTTCAGGAATGGGGAGCCGAGAGACACCTGTAGCATACCAGTCGATAACCAAGCCGTCGTCCCTAGATAAAAGATCAGGAGGGAGAAAGGGGAATACACTTTTCTCTTCAGAACTGACCTGAACAGCTTCCTCTCTGGAACGAGGTTTAATGCCTCCAGCTCCTTGACGCACCTTTCTACCCATTTAGATCGATTTTGTTTGTAATCAGTGCAAGATGGAAGACAGTCGTTAGGAATAGGAGTGAACCGCTTTGTCCCAGAAGTGACCAATCTCTTTCCAGCATACGGGGGAGATGGGCTTCGCTCGTCCTTGACTTGGGTCGATGGAGGTGGCGAATGGCACGAGGTTAGGTCGGGTTCATCTACCTCGGCGCGATCGCGCTTGGATGGTCTTGAAAGTGGTCCAAGCGTTACCATCATGTCAAGAGGTTGCAGTGAAGATGCAATCCGCGCGTGAGAATCTCTCAGCAGCCCCTGTCTAGTGAATACAAAATACCGTGTTTGAGGCTCTGAACGCGCTACCGTCCTCTTCCTCTGAGTTCAGGCCGGTCGGGAAGTTGTCTGCACCGTTGTGTCTGCCGTCTCATCGCGATACACTGCTGCGTCCACGACGGTGCCATCTGTGGTGTTGTAAGAGACCTCACAGTACCTCGTAGACATGCCGGGGTCATCAGTGGAGTTTTTGGAAAGGTTGGTGCGCGTGGACATGATTGTGACGAGTGGTGGTAAGGAATGAGCAGAAGTGGGAGCGTCCATGCTCATGAGCTGCTTGGACGGTCGATAGATGCTAGTCTAGTCACAGTCACACCAGTCACAACATTTTGACATGTCCGCCATGTAAGTTCTTGAAAGCTTGAAGTATCGCGCAAGTCAATCAACTGATTATGATCACTGCTGTAATCAGAGTCCCGCTGATTCGCAGGCCAGTTGCAACCTCATGCTTGCGCACTATAACGCCCGCTAATGCTGTACATGGTGTGCCTGACAAGTACTGATAGGCACACGAAAAATTTGCAGAGTTGGCAGCGTGTTTGTCCAAGTGTCGCCTCATCTGGGAGTGCCATCAATCGGTATCGGCCCACGAACGTTGCCGCTCGCTAGCCAATGGTTGCCGCGGCCAATACTCCCACATTAACCCAAAGGGGACGTATAAGAACTTCCATTGATACTGGATTAGCGCTGGTCTCTGTCCCCTGCTCCCGTCCACCAACATGTCCGAGCCTAAAGGGCTATCTAGAGTCTCTCTCATCTTCGCGTATGTCTCCTTCTGCTCAGCACTCAATCCACTCACCTTCAAACAGTTGCGGAACCGCCTTGTTTTCTGATGGTACCTGCATCACTCATTGTCATGCGTCATGTGTACTCAGATCTTTCATCTCCAGGCTATTCCAACAATGTTATTGGGATGGGTATGTCCAACCCACCTTGCATCATGTTCGCTATCTCAACATCAAATCCATACCAACAGTCAATACGAGTAAGACACTGGCCCATCTCCTCTCTGGTCCTGATCTCCCTTGCAGTCTTGATCACCATCTACGGTGCCGAGGCGTTGGATGCACATAATTATAGTAGCACTCTCACCAGTATCACATTTGCAGGTCTTGTCTTCTTTGCCTTTCGTTTATCTCAACATTCTGAAGTCATCACTAGGCACGTTGGTGGGTATGTTGACCTTCGGCTGGATATCCGACAAGGTCGGTCGTAAAGCTGGCATGGTGAGGGTCACTAAGAAACCATGGTCACGCTCAATTCACACACACTAGATGACCGCATCTGGTATTGTTGCTGTTTTCGCCGGCTTATCCGCTGCTTCCTCGGGAGCGCATGGCAGTTTCGGTGGATTGATTGCCATGCTCTCTGCTTGCCGGTAAATCGGTTCATGATAATCACTGCATCACCTCACGACTGTAATAGTTTCTTAATAGGTATTGGAATCGGTGCAGAATACCCCTGCGGTTCGGTCTCCGCTTCGGAACAAACAGAAGAAGAGGGCATTGCAAAGAATGCTCAGCATCGATGGTTGGCACTCGCAACTAGTATGTACTCCCCAGCCCCAACCTCACTGTACCGCGGATCTGGACAATATTACAGACTCCATGATTGACTTCGGTTTTGTAATTGGCGCTTTTGTGCCTCTGGTTTTGTATTGGATGTGGGTTGTTTCGTCACCGCAGTGGGAACTCGATCTCATATCTTCTTTATAGCTTTGGGGCCAATCACCTTCGAGCTGTATGGCGTCTTTCTCTTGGTCTAGGCGTTGTTCCTGCTGTCGCTGTCTTTTTGTGGCGTCTACGCATGGAAGAGCCACCAAGTTACAAAAGGAACTCAATGAAATCCGTGAAGATTCCCTACCATCTAGTCATCAAGCGGTATTGGAAAGGGCTTCTGGGGATCTCGTTGGCTTGGTAAGTTGACGAACCTATCCGGGATCCAGTTATCATACATTGACGGGTGCGATCTAGGTTCATCTATGACTTCATTACGTATGTACACTTGATTTAATTCTTCACTGCGATCGTAACGCGCAAAGTATACAGATATCCAGTGAGATTGTCTTTCTGTTTCTACTTCATTACGCCTGACCTATATGCAGTTTGGCCTTTACTCTTCAACAATTACTGGCGCGTAAGCGGAGCTCGACCCTTGCCGGGTAATGGGTGAAACTGATTCTGTACAGCGTTATTGGAAAATCCTCTTCTCTGGCCGTCGTGTTTGGATGGAGTGTTGTTATCAAGTACGCCTTCTTTCTCGTCCCACACTCCGCTACTCATCCCTCTCATTAGTCTTTTCTACATTCCAGGTTCGTTGCATGACGTGAACCCTAGTTTACCATATTAACAACAAATATTCCAGGAACCATCATCGGCGCATTCGTCGTCGACTACTTGGGGCCTAAGAACACGATGGTAATGCTGCCGCGAGTCGTGATCGCATGGCCGTGAAATTCATGTGACACTGTTAGATCTCTGGTTTACTTGCTCAAGCGGTCGTTGGCTTCATCATGAGTGGTCTGTACACTCGAATATCGCAACACATCGCTGCTTTTGCGGTTCGTCGTGAATTGCATAATAAAGTAAAACGGACTTAACCCAATTTCGATCATAGGTCGTATACGGTATCTTCCTGAGTTTCGGAGAATTCGGTAAGGAACATTTTTACTCTGCCGTTCAGGTGATTCTCTCACACATCTAGGCCCTGGGAATTGTCTGGGCATCCTTGCTTCCAAGACCTCACCGACCGCAGTTCGTGGTCAGTACTACGGTGTCGCGGCCGCTGCTGGAAAAGTCGGTGCATTTGTCGGTACATATTGTATGTGGGATACGATATCAGTGGGTTAAGCGATCATTGACTAATTTCATCTCGGTGGATAGGCTGGAAGTCGGTTGTCTCTGGTGAGTATTCGTGAACTCGGTCGATATTGTGCTCAAATGCAGCACAGATTTTGGCGGATCCAGCTCGATTAAGGGAACTACGGGTCCCTTCTGGATTGCTAGCGGACTCGCCATCCTTAGCGCCACGGTTGTGCTCTTACTCGTCAGGCCTCTCACTCACGATGGCATGGCTGCAGAAGATGAGGCGGTCCGTGTCTCATATTACTTCCAAAAGGGTTATTGTGATATTTGATCTACAGTTCCGCTTGTACTTGGAAGAGAACGGGTTCGACACTTCTCAGATGGGCATGCGTGACGATACCTCGTCCGATTACTCTCGCGACGAGAAAGACGATCGGCACGTGATAGCGTGATGACGGGTGATATGTGCTTTTCTTTCCATAATTTTTGACGAAATGATCATGATTTCACTCCGTTATTCATTCTCGACGCATCTGTATGTTGCAAACATCCCCAATATTGAATGCTGAACAGTCGGACCGAGTCGTCGTCTGGTCGGCCCTTGATGCGACAAACATGATGGCCGATTTGTTCGAAGGGTCAAGCTACAGATTTTCCCTTCACGCAGGGAGTTGGGTGTTTCCATCATCTCTCACTCTTTCTATCCCCCTTAGTGGGGAGTGATCAGACTAATTCGAGCCGGAGCCGCAGTGTGGTGATCACCAGCTAGCACACGCCGGTTGATTCAGGTCCTGGCACATATATGACCTTCGGAATCCTTGGATAGAGGTAATGAAGAGTTCAAGTTACAAAATCGTCTGCGACCCTGGAGTACTAGTCGTAGTAAGTCGCTTTTACCTGCGTTATGCTGAAAAGGGTTACGGCGTATCTGCCCACAACCTTATGATGGGCAGAATAAACATGCGCTACTAGGAGTTGGCACGTTCAACCCGGGCTATGACGAGTAACGCCGGTCAATTGCCAAGCTGCAAACCATCGTCTGGGTAACAGCCCTACACACATCATGTGTGCTGGATATCTGATTGCCAGCTAGCTGTCGTCACGATGAAGTTCCTGCAGTCGTTGCGTCAGACTTCCAGGTGAATCCATGTACATTTAATTAAATGGTGCGGCGCAGAGCGAGCCTGAAGTTCAAGTTTCTGGTTGTGCTCTCCCCTCTCTCGGGTCCTTACTTACTATGCCGAGTATAAATGGGTATCCTGATGACTCGGCGGAGATCCCGCTTCTCGAGGTAAGGTCCAAACACATCTGTCATGGACTCGGAGTCTCGTCTTCTTTGTCTCCTTGATTGCCGAACAAATCTCGCCTGTATACACCCTCCCTTTTATCAATCAGGTCGGTCAATAGTTGTTCTTATGCCCTGCAATATCTGCAGACTGATGGCGGTCTGCTTCCATCACAAAAAAGCGCATCAGCGAGCTCGGCTCTACGACGGGGATGAACGTAAGATCGGTTATTATGTAGGCATCATCGTGGGCGTGTATACGCTTAAAGACATGCTGCATACTCATTGTTGCGCAGGAGTTCCTATTTTACTTGGACTGCTCCGTCACCAGGTAGTAACGACATCGACCCCTTGCCGAAAGTCGAGCTGAAGGGATGCCCGAGTCGTATATCGCCGGCGCCTTCAATGGCAACATTGGGGTGATAAAGAGTATGCTTGGTGATCTAACTGATCATACTAATATGGCTTGGGTTGTTACCCTCGTACCACCCATTTATTTCATCAGGACTACCACCGCGTGCGTTTGGGTATATAATCGACCACTTTACGGGGGAAGTACGGGTACGTTGCCCAGAATTGGTCCTGAAATAAGTGCGGACACCGCTCTTGCGACTTCGCAACTGCACCCCTCGTCTTTGGTATCGGGGTGTTTCACCCAGTATTTATGAAAGACGTAGTAGGTCATTTGAAGTGCTTCAGCGCTTCAGACTAACTATGGTTCGGAACAACCTCGATCACAGAGACTTACAGCTGAGGGACCTCCAGATAGTCCAACTGCGAACGATGCACGACTCATTCCGATGTTGACCCTGCTGAAAGGTGATACCCATCATCAACCACCTATCAGCTGCACTTTGGGCAACATTTGGAATCGTGAATGGCATCGTACAGGGATTATTTTCCGCGAAGATCATAGCCAGGGTTGGCATCAACAAAGTGTTTTGTCGGACCGTTCTTTACTTTTACCTGCTCATCCCGCTTTGCCCCATCATGAGTGCCAGTGCTGTTGTTACAGCACAGGGCAAAGTTGGACCTATCGTTTAGTGCGTCTATTCAGTCTTGTCCCTGGAAAAAAATCAATGATCCAACCTTTTAACGTGCTATATGAATGTCGCAGAGGCGGGTCCCAATAGACAATCTCTGGGCTCAGTCAAAGCCTCATGTCAATCGTGCGTGTGATCGGACCAGCACTGACGATCTCGTTATTTGCCTTTTCCAAGGAGTACTGTGTTCTTGGGGGAACGTTCTCACCACGATCTTGATTACGTTGTCGTGGCGCATGCCAGACTTGAAAGACGGGGAGCAGGTATATCTAGCAGGAGGAATTCAATTGGAGACGTACAGGGAGCGAAATAGGCTCACCAGTGACTAGAGGTGGGCTAAGACATGTAGATCCATAGGCCCGGGTGGTAGCACGAAGTTAAACCTCGCATATCATTGCGCAGAATACACCGTCGGTGTTTCTGCTACCATCAACGTCCCGATAGGTTGTTCAGGCTGGGGCTCGATGGGTCCAAGTGTAACCGGGGGAGGGGTTAAAACGACAATCTTGTGCTACCTGTCCAATTCGGCTCTTACTAGTATTATACGGCCACAGGGATGGTTCTCCCCATAGCGAGGTTTGGAACGATTCAGAGCCCGCTTTATATAGCGGTGGCCGTCCTTACCATTTCCGGATGTGCTGTACACGGATCTACGAATGGTTGTACTTATACACTCGTCAGTACATGGCTAACTTCACTAGCAATATTGGCTAATGACTGTTGGTGATTTAGAAGACGGGCGCGATATACTTCATCATCATTCAAGTAGCCAAGAGCTCGGCATAAGGCCAGAAGTCAACTCGTCCTCTTCCATAGTCCATCCAGCCAACGGTTCATTGTATACAAGTCGATTGTACAGCTCAGCGAAGCCTACGTGAGATCGAGGAAAACATCCGAATACTAAATACTGCGGTAAAGAAAAAGAAAGAAAGAAAAACATCACTAGCACAGAAGAACGAAGACGAACGATGATCGAGGAAAATGTCAGAGTCCAAGTCTTACTAATGTCTATCTGGCACCGAGCCAGTGCATGGCAGCCTTCCAAACGACGAACGGTATCGGGAGTATGAAACCGGACGGTGGGTCTTTCTTGACATTGCGTTCTTGAGCTGCAGCCCTGACGGCCTCCACTTCCCGTCGAGCTTTTGCAAGTTCTTCTTGCAGCTGGGCATTCTTCTGACGTTCTATGACCTCTCGTTCCGCTGCCTCTGCTTGCAGCCGTCTCCGATAATCTTCGGCCTCAGTGACGCGTCTGTGAAGCTCCGCTACTTCCCCCTCCAGCTTCTTCTTGCGTTCGTGTTCTTCTGCCAATCTAGCTTTCTCTTGAGCCTCAAACGCCAACGCTCGAGAGAGTTCTGCGGCATGCTTTGCCTCAGACAATCGACGTTCTTTTTCGGCAAGCTCTTCCTCCATCGCCTTACGAACATTGGCAACTTCTTCCTCGAGCTGATTTTTGAAAGCTTCTTCCCGCAGTTTAGCTTGTTGGCGCTCTTCCTCGAGCCTCGCTAGAGCGGCTTCTCGAGTCTTCCTCGCCGCCTCTGCCTCGCTCTCCCTCCGGGCCAGGCCCGCTTCGGTAGTCGCGTCTTTCTCTTTACGATGGCGTGCGAGCTCTTCCTGGAGGCTCTTCCTACGCTGCTCTTCTTCGCGTATCCTGAGGCGATACTGTTCCTCCAGCTGTCGGATACGGTCCTGTTCCGCTTTCCGTAGGGCTTGTGCCTCTTGTTCTTTCTTGGCGTGAGCTTCCTCCAAGGTCCGACGCACGCGTTCTGTTTCCTCCAGGATATGTTTCTGATATCTCTCCTTCTCTTGCTGCAGAGCCTCGTTCTGTTGTTCGAGGAGGAGGGCGTGAGCTTCCGCTTCTGCTTGACTTGCAGCGGCGGCCGCGCGGTCGCGGCGCTCTTGCTCAGCGGCGGCTCTCTCCATCTCTTGTCGAGCTTCCGCAATCTCGGCCTGCAAGCGAGCTCTTTCGCGTTCCTCTTCCAGCTGTCTGGCTTTTTCTTCTTCTTCCCTGAGTTTTGCCTGACGTTGGAGTTCTGCCTCGAGCGCAAGAGCCCGTTCGTGCTCTAGCCTGATCTTCTCCGCCTGATTTGCCTCAGCCTGATTTTTCTCGGCTTCTGCACGTAGCATTTCTTGCTGCAGGGAGCGCAGGTGCTCCTGGTGCCGCGCTTCGGCGAGCTCTCGGGCCTTGCGCTCTTCTTCAAGTAAACGAGCCTTTCGTTCTTCTGCCTCGTTCTTCTCATTCTGTAGTTCCGTTTCGCGTCGTGCATGTTCGACCTGCGATATCTCCACTTCTTTGCGGGCATGGAGGACCTGTTCCTGCAGTCCCTCGAGCTCCCGCACACGACGACGATTTTCATCCTCCATTTCAGCGATCTTAGATTCGAGTCGCACTTTCTCCGCGATGAAGTCTGCCGCCATACGCTCTGAATCGCGTTGTATGCGTTCGATCTCCTCCCGCTTTCTCTCGACTTCTTCCTGGAGTTCCGACTTGGTCTCCTCGTCCTTGGCGCGCATCGCAACCTCCACCTCCTGGCGAAGCTTCTTGAGCTCTTCGTCGTGGCGGTCAGCCTGTTCCTTCAAGGCGCGGGTGAGCTCGGCTCCGGCGGCGGTATGAGCCAGATCCTTGCGCTCGTTGACGATCTCATGCTGGATGAGGAGTGTAGCAGCCTGGCTATTGATCAAATGACGAAGGACGGATAGGGCAGACGGCTGGGTGCCGTTGTGGCGGAGTAGTCGCGCCCCCTTTTCGAGAACGGGCTTGAAGAACTTGTCGTTGTTGGCAAGCTCTTGCTCGCGTGCCTCCCCGATCTTGGGGTCGACATTTGACCACATGTTGGTCACGATGAGGACGTTGCGGAGGGTGCTATCTCCGCACAGCTCGCGAAAGATACGGAAGTTGCGCTTCGATGTGCCGCCCATCCTGACATCGGAGATCCGATGCATGTAGATGATACCAGCGAGCTTGGCGCCTTGCTCATAACTGTGTACGCGAGTCGTTTGTGTGTGTCCTAATACAGGGAAAGTGGGACTTACGTGTTGGACAGATAGGCAGCGATGGACGAAAGAATGTCCGTATCGCTACGTGACGTGTCGTCGAATCCAGGCGTGTCAATCAAGGTGACGATGCGCCCGTTGAGGAGAAACGGTCTGGACGTGCGTACTTCGGACGTACAGCTCTCCAGGCCACGACCGACGGGTAAGCTGGACCCGCTGGCGAGATTAATAAACTGTGAAAAGCGATGATCAGTACGCGTTGACGCGTCGCGTCGTGCTCGGGAATGCGTACCGTCGATTTCCCACTTCCGGTGGCTCCCATGACGCTGTGAATGCCATGTTAGAGAACGACAAGGTGGACGGTGGAACCAGGAATCGTACGCAATTCTGATCTCTTTTCCGCGAGTAGCCATTCTGATACAAGTGACTCGAGGAAAGGGAAAGGTTGTAGGGTTATGGGGCAGAGAACAGGCGAGTTCGGACTGTACGACCGTCGAGGGAACACTTATATCCCCCACAAGGACCTACACCATGCACCCTGTTCACATTGCTTGATGACGCCGGTCGAAGGACGCATGTTTACGGCTCTTGGTGGCACCCTCTCCAAGGACAGGACGCGAAAACACCTTTTCAGCATTTGGCTGATCGGTTATTAAACGGCCACGATGATACCTGCTGCTGAATATACGGGGACTTCGCGGAGCCACAAGGAACTGGGGCACGCAAACACTTGGCGACGTTACTACCACCAATACCCCGTCGAGACCCGCACTCTAGGCTGTTGGCAAACATAGCATTGGTGGAGCTAGCATGTGGTCTTGCACATCTAGATCCCGACCCAACAATGGTCAACGTCAACGTTCAACGTCCATTAGCATACTACACGAAAAGGGGCTCAAGAAGACTATGGGAATATGATGAGCCAGCTCGCAAATACTACATAACGTGCGCGGCTGGGCAAATTACCCTTCCTTTACCTGCAGTATCTCCTCAATCCTGCGTAGTTCAGTCTGATAGTCAGACGCAAGCCGAGCTGCCTGGCTCTGCGCCTTCTCCAACTCGGCTTCCACCTTGCGCACTTCCTCCTGCAGCTCTCTCCGTGTTTCCTCGTCACGGCTTCGCTCAGCGTCAGCCATCTCTTCCTCAAGAGCTTCGAGCTCCTTCTGATGCCGCGCGGCGAGTTCCGACATCTCTTTATCAAGCTGCTTATATGCGGCCGTCTGGGTGATATCCATGCCTTCTCCCAACTCCCGCTGGATTTGGAGCACCACGGGTTCCTTGTCGATCAAGTTCTGGATGATTCGGTGAGCAGAATGTTTCGTTTGATCGTGCCGCAGCATCTTTGCCCGCTTATCAAGGATTGGCCTGAAGAAGATGTCCTTGGTAGCGAGTTCCCGCTCTCGGTCATATCCATCTTCCGCAGTGACTGTGCCCCACATATTAGTGACGATGATCACGTTTGGGTAAGCTTCTTCGCCGCAGAGTCCCTGGAACATTCTGAAATCACGCCGAGCCGAACCCCCGACCCTCAAGTCGGAGATCCTGTGCATATAGATGACACCGGCCAGGCGTGCGCCTTGCTTGTTGCTGTGGAATGCGTTAGCCGGTGGAGGATATGACTTTGGACGCAGGCGCATACGTGGTGACCAGGTACGCAGCGATGAGCTTCAAGACGTCGGTGTCTGTCAAGTTCGTATCGTCGAATCCAGGCGTATCAATCAAGACGACTTGTTGGTGGCCCACGTAAAATGGCGCCGACGTCTGTACTTCATCGGTGCAACTTTCCAAGCTAGAGCCTTCCCGAAGGTTCGACCCCGACGCGAGGTTGATGAACTGGGGTTGGGTCGTGAGCAGAGCATGCTGATTGCAATCAACCGAGGGACAAACCGTCGTCTTTCCAGTACCAGTGGATCCCATAACCCTGATGTGACTGATAAGCAAGCGAGAGGGACGACTGCAAGAACAACGTACACAATGTAGATGGTTTCACGGACTGGTGGAACAACTATGGGAGAGTGTAGCTTTGGTTCCTCGTCGGCAAACTTGTCGAGTTGCCTGCGTCTGGTGCACGCCAAGATTTGGCCCATTGTTGGTGAGTTGTGAGGGAGGAATGTGAACTCTGGCCAGCGAGATATCCGGGACGGAGCTGACGTTTCATGCAGCACGTGTTGGCAATGTTGTATCACATCGGGTCACGCGATGGATTCGCCTTGCGTTGAGGGGGTGCTCAGAAGCGATGCGGCTTCCATTTTCTGGTGCTTGTTGCTGTGATTCTGTAATTCATGTTGGTTGGCGGCGAACACGCGTTTGTACCGTGGATGGACGAATGTCAGCATGGGAACGAAATTGACTCGAGGACTGCGACTCTTGGCGAGGTTCGGAACTGAATGGGAACAGGTCAGGAGGCTTTATTTATTATCGTTCGAGAAAGCAAGGAAGACTCGCCTGGGAAGAAGACAAGGTTAGACTCGCTGATAAGAGCATAGAAAATTCCAAACGTCGTTCCCGGCAGAACGATCGCTCGGAATGTGACCTCTCTGCGGATTCGAGAAACTTGGAAGTTGGAATGGACGAGAGAGCGAGGTGGATCATCGATGTCATTTATCGTGAGTCTGTAAATGAACTCGGAGGCCGTCCGGGTCCTTCCCAGCTCGCCGCGTGTTCACTTTTTCTGCCTCTCTCACCAGCGAGGGTCTCTGGACGTTCAGTCGTCGGCGTTGAGCTCCCCAATGGTAAACGGACCATTGTCGATGGCGTGTGATCCGCTCCGAAAAAAAAAAAAGTGGCCTGATGTTTGACGACACCACTCGGGTTATAAAAATTTAGCTTGGGGTCGTTGCTTCATCGTTTCTTCTTGTTTGGGTTCCGCCATGGACCTCGTTCTACACGTCGCCGACGAGTATATCTTCGACAGCGTATGGGCTCGTCTCGTCCCCTTCAACGACCCCCTTGCCGACGACCACTCCTTCCTCGCCGGCAACGCGTCAACCATAGCCACTCAACCGCAGTCCGCATGGCCAAGAGATTACATCCCGAGACAGTTACTTTCGCTGATTGTGGTCACCCTGGTTGGCATCCACCTCCTTTACTTCATCTTCGCCGGTCTTTCCTTCCGGTTCATATTCAACCATGACATGATGCGACATCCACGCTTCCTCAAAAACCAGATCAGAGCCGAGATTTTATCCAGCCTGAAAGCGTTTCCTGGGATGACGCTGTTGACGCTCCCCTGGTTCCAAGCCGAGGTCATGGGGTACTCCAAACTGTATGACGACGTGTCCGAGTATGGATGGTTCTACCTCGTCTTCTCTGTTCCCTTGTATGCGTTATTTTTATCGAATTTACCCATGCTCACATGTGCTCAGCTTTTTGGTCTTTACTGACTATCTCGTATATTGGGTCCACCGCACGCTGCATCATCCCATGTTATACAAAACCTTCCATAAGCCTCACCACAAATGGATCAGTACGTGGCTTCGGTTCTTTCGTTTTTCCGTCGGTTGACATGTTTTCCCTCAGTACCGACCCCATTTGCATCTCATGCATTCCATCCTGTGGACGGATACCTCCAGTCCGTGCCGTACCATCTCTTCATATTCATGTTCCCCATTCACCGATCGTTGTACTTGGGTCTCTTTGTGTTCGTCAACTTTTGGAGCATATTGGTATGATGCCTTTTCTGTACTTGAGACGTTTCATCTAACGCATCTGTCTGGATAGATTCATGATTCCGATATGATTACCGGACATCCGCTTGAACACGTCATCAACGGTCCCGCACACCACACGCTGCACCATCTTTATTTCACGGTTAATTACGGACAGGTACCCACGCGTTCCTCGATAGCGAAATTTCAGCCGCTAATCTCCTATCAACAGTACTTCACGTGGGCAGATCGTGCGGGTGGCTCGTATCGCCAGCCAGAATCACACCTCGACCCGTCGTTGGATATTCCAAAGGAGAAGACGCTATGAGCTTTGAGTTCCATGCATTGAATCACACATAGACTGATTTCAAGTACATCTATCGAAGCTACTAATCTGTGATGACTATTACATGTACATTCGCTTGAATACACGGTCGAGGGACGTCAGACCTGCGATTTGGGCTTGACGACTCACCTCCACATATAAAGTCACGCTGTAAATCCGGCCTGAATCTCTCCTGGCAGCGGTCAGGGAGAGCTCTGGATGACGTCATGGATGGCACCGGGAGAGGATGTCCACTTGACCAGGAGCCAACGGCGTCGCTCACATCGGGATGAGCATGGAAACATGTTCACAATGCAGCACAGAACCATTCTGCCTACGTACGACGACGGCGACCTTGGACCGTGTGCGAGACGACGGGACAAAACGAGGATTTAGCGAGGACGACGGTGGCAGCTTGGACAGGCGGTGCCATGATCGTATGATCGACGTCGCCGACAGAGGGTGGCACAGGCTGTGTGCTCCAGGCGAGGGTGTGTGGACGACGAGGACGATGGCGATACTGAAACATGCGGCAGCATGACGGTGAGGGGGTTGCGTCGGGTGGCGTGAGAAGGACGCGAGTATTGTCTCCTCTCATACTACGACCATGTCTTTCTTTGGCTCAGCGGCCACGCCGCCCACCACGGCCGCTGCCACGACCGACAAGGACATCGAGGTCACAGAGCCTCCGTCAGACTCCATATCCTCACTTGCATTTTCTTCTGCTGCCGATTATCTCGCTGTGGGCAGTTGGGACAACAATGTAGCTTGCAGTTTCCTCATATCTCCTCTCATTGACGCGTGTCCCAGGTCCGTCTGTACGAGGTCGGCGCAGGGGGTCAGACTCAGGGCAAGGCCATGTACGGCCATCAGGGACCAGTGCTCAGTGTCTGCTGGAACAAGGTGGGTCCCATGTCACACCCATCATTCGAAATCATCTCAGTCACCCTAAAGGACGGGAATAAAGTCATATCAGGCGGTGCAGACAACGCAGCACGCGTGTTCGACATTACAAACGGACAAACAACACAAGTCGCGCAACATGATGCGCCAATAAAAGTCGTCAAGTGGATAGAAACACCACAAGGCGGCATTCTAGCCACCGGCAGCTGGGACAAGACACTCAAGGTCTGACCACCCCACCATTGATCGTGAACGCAGCGCGTTGACTCGTTGCACAGTACTGGGACCTCCGTTCTTCCAGTCCTGTTGCCACAGTGCAATTACCGGAGCGTTGCTACACCATGGATGTCCAGTATCCTCTTCTGGTCGTTGGCACTGCGGAGCGTCATATTCAAATATACAATTTGACAAATCCATCCACAGCATACAAGGTCGGTCCATGATGTCACACCTCCAATTGCATCCGTTCACCTCGCCGTATTCAGACCATAATATCACCCTTGAAATGGCAAACCCGTGTAGTGACCTGCTTCACCAACTCCTCGAGTAGCGGTTTTGCAGTCGGCAGTATCGAAGGTCGTGTAGCAATACAGTACGTCCCTCCCAAGGTAGACTTTTCACGTGGCCAACTCGTCGTTTATGCAGATACGTCGAGGACAAGGACAGCACGTGAGACTATTTCGGAACCATTAACGATAAGGCCCTGACGTTCGTGGCAGGAATAATTTCTCTTTCAAATGTCACCGCAAAGATCAGACCCCAAACGCCAAGGATCAATCATTGGTGTATGCCGTCAACGACATCACGTTCCACCCTGTTCACGGAACCTTCTCTACCTGCGGTGCGCTTCACTCACTCACGTTGCAACGTGTTTTCACTCATGCTTGTATGAACAGGCTCCGATGGAACCATTCATTTTTGGGATAAGGATGCGCGTACGCGGCTAAAGAGTGCGTTCTAATATACCCTATTGGCACCGGCTCATTTCTGTGTCACACAGCGTTTGAAGCTGCCCCTGGTCCTATCAGCGCTACGACGTTCAACCGCAACGGTACAATCTTTGCATATGCTATATCCTACGATTGGTCAAAGGGACATAGTGGAATGACCCCGGGTCATCCAAACAAGCTCATGTTGCATGCATGCAAGGAAGAGGAAGTCAAGAGGCGACCGAAGAAATAAATGAAATCATAGCCTTGCCATTCAGCTTATCTTACCTCCAAGTCTGTACATTCATACTTTTTCGGTCTCTTTGATGATGTACGATAATACCATTCTACCGCCGACTCTGCTTCGTTCTAATGTACATCTTGGGTGTTCATCTTGGTTATTTCCGTCGCTCAGTTGGCTCATTACTATCACAGTCCCGCGGTAGGTACGGCGTTAAAATGAATCCCTGATGTCGACCTGTCAGAGCAATACGTGCTATGACCACCAGGGGCAGCCATAAAGATGATTCACTACCTGATACACACAGAAGAACGACAATAAGACACCATCCATGTTCTTTGCAGCGTTCTCGTCGGCGCGAGACCAAGACCGCACTCATCCCGGCGATTGAGCCATTTATTCAACAGCGAGAATCTAGAAGCACCGTGACGGCCGTTGGAGCCCGTGCCTCTCTGCCTCGCCTGCTAGCTCTGGTAGCAAAGATGTTGCCTCTGGTGAGTGAACATCAAACTCGCTCCCGCTCTTCTTGGCGACTATGACCTGCTCCACCGACAATCAGAATGGCAGCGTAGACGAGCGTCGTGTTCCCCGCTCTGTTGGGCGTGCGAACGGACGTTTTGACGGGGAAAACCCAGCTGACGTACCGTTTGCGCTCTAGCAGACGAAAAAGGCTCGGGTGACAGTCACCTCGGACGCCGAACGGTTAGCCAGTCTTGCAGTTCACGATGTCTTCGTCTTGGCGGTCGAATAAATCCATTGTGGTTGCGAGTGAATGAGCAGCCCAACTGTCCACGGCGCGGCGGCGCATCCTGCTCCTGCCGTACGTGCCGGGTGACCGCTTCCGCTGTCGACTGCGTGCCACGCATGGTCGCGCTGCCTTGGGCACTGTCTCTGCGCCCCCAACTTGAAATCTTCCCAGAGACCCTCGAAACAACCCACAAGTAAGGAGTTGGTGCCAGAGGCCGATCGGTCTCGTGTGCGTTTCAAGTGGGAGACCAAAGGCGTCGGTATTGTCGCTTGCCATCATGTCACGAAACGTGAGCACCCTGTCATACATGCACCCTTGCATAAAACACGGCTGACCTCTAGCATGTTGCAGTCTTGGGACGTCGACATGATTCGATTGCGGGAATTCGTGCTAGTCCCTGGGCGCGACGTCCACCCGCTACCTGCACGGCGAAACCCAGCGTGGGTGATGAGCGCGTTCAACACGCCATTCTCTTCCGCAAACGAGTCCAAGAGATCAAGTCGCATGGTCAGGGCAGCCACTTCCAGTCGTCTACCGCCCCCGCCCGCTGGAGAAGAGAGAGTAGTAGCTTGATACGTCCCGGGCCGTCCTGCGGAACCCGTCGGGACAGCGTGCATCAATGTGGGACACCTAAATCGAAATTTCTGCGCCATGCTTACGCTTGGCCACATGTCTGCTCCTTAGTAGGACGAGCAGCAGCTTGGACACCATCTTGGGCGAGACCAGGCGCGAGGCTTGGATCACCGAGCCCACGTCGCCGATTACTCTCGATGAACAATGCAACATGAACATGTACTCGCCGAAACATCGACGTCGGCTGAATGCCGCCATGATAGATGGATAGGGAAGATACGATGACCCCAAATACATACTCGCGAGTCGCGAAACGATTCCGGGGGGGGTGACATGATGATGGTGGTGGTGTCACGGGGCGTCAAATAAACCGGCTCATCTCAATGGTTGCTATCGTACTTGGTAGTATGACTAGATAAAACCCACCTAAGAGTCACAGGTTGGTGGCTACATAAGAGTGATATGGATATGGTTTTAAGCTGTCGTTTGAGGCGGGTTGGCGTAATGGTAACGCGCTAGTTTCCGGCGCTAGAGATTCTGGGTTCGAGTCCCAGGCCTGTCGCTTTTTTTCCTTTTTACATGTCCTACTGACTTTGATTTCGAAACAGCCCTACGACAGCCAAAGCTACTCTTACACAATCTGAACTTACATGTACTTGCCAGAACCTTTCACTTCTTTTCAAAGACGGGTGTGTCAAAGGTACCATCAGGGTCTAATGCAGTCAATGTATGAGTACGCTTCATAGATTTTTGACGCGGGCTTACCTCGCCCTTCGCGGTAAATGTATTTCTTATCCGTTTCCGCGAGGTGCATGACATAACTCGCCATCTCATGGGCCACGATCGCGACCTTTGGGTTGTGGAGTGCCCCAGCACGAATAGCGGCCGCAGCCACGTCATATCGCGAGACATGGTTGCACAACATCATCTTGATGTTTTGTCAGTGCAGGCCAACAACGCAAACAACAGACAGAACACACATCAAGAGGAGACGTCGTGGTTCCTTCTTCTTGGTACCTGTTGGTCGTCATCAGCCACACGAGACCCCTGTCAAGAAATTGAGACAACCGACCCTCTGATGGATATCCTTTCAATATTTGGCCGACCATACAACAAACCTTTCACCTCGACCGGATAGCTATGATAATTGACGACGACGGGTCTATCCGGCGTAAAGAGGGAGTCAAAGTCTTCATCGCTCAGTGCATGAGGGTGACTCCCTGGCGGACCGAGAATCATCAGGTCCGTCACATTTACGACACGTACACGAAGGGCAGGGACTAATTTGCGGACGAGGGCTGCTGCCGCGATCACCTCAAACGTCACTTCCGTACCGATGCCCACGAGGACGCTGAACTGGTTGTTAGAATGATATTAAGTCTCAATGAGTTCTCGTACGCGTCTGGATTCACTCCCTCCTCGGTGCTCGCAAATTTCCAAACGGAGGCCCCAGCTATACAATGCTTCAGGGAATTCAGCTGTACGTCGACCCGAGGTAACGGAAAAAAAACCTACACGGTTCGCCTCCTCCGGGCTCAGCCATACTGTAGTCGGTTGCTTGCTACCAACCATAAGATTGATGTAGTTCTTAGCCCCCAAACAGTGCGCCATAGTAGAAAGGAAACAATTCGCATCAGGTGGGAGATAAACACGGGCAAGTTTCGGTTTCAGATCGAGGAGGGCACCGATGAAGGAAGGATTCTGATGGGAGAAACCATTGTGCTCCTGTCTAGCCCAAGTAGAGGTCTCCAGGAAGTTGACAGAGCCAATATCATGACGCCAATCAGTTTCATGTGCCTAAGCATTGAACATGATTTATGAATCGCAGAAGCAAAAGACAATACAAACCATCTTCACAAACTTGCTGTATTGTACCATCATGGTGTGGACGATGCCTATGAAGGCCTCGTACGTGGGGAAAAGGCCCGTCCTTCCTGTGAGTGTATATCCCTGAAGCATACCCTGACAGGTGTGTTCGGAGAGAATTTCAATAACGCGACCTCCCTGGGCACGAGAAGCAACATCCCACTGAAAGTTTCTCCCGGTGACCTCGAATACAGCATCGAGCTTGTTCGAAACGAGCTCATCGGGGGAGAACATCCTGAAAGTGGTTGGATTGCTAACAAACAAGTCTCAGCTTCCACAAAGAATAGCATATAATATCTGAAAGACTTTACTTTTTGATGACCTCGCGAAGGAAGATTCCAACTGTCTTCATGCAGCTTGCCTCCGAGCCATTCCGGACTCCGAATGACATCCAATCGGGGACATCAAGCGGCTGGAAGGCTGCATAAGCCTCCTTCCTGAACCCGAGCCTCTTCTCCTTCACAAGAGGGATGATCTCAGTAACGTCGTTCATCGGTGCGCCCTCGGCCTCGTCTTGCGCGCTGTTGACATTGAAGAGCTCCTTGGGACGATAGCTAACCAACCAATCTTGTAGCATCTTCAGCTCCTCCTCTGATGTCTTGGCCTCGGGAAGCGGTACTTGGTGCGAACGGAATGAACCTTCTATGTACTCTCCGTGCAGTTCTTTCGGACACGACCAGCCCTTCGGGGTTCGTAAGATCAGCATTGGCCAGCGAGGTTTGACAACAGAATTCCCCGAGCGTGCTGCTTGCTGAATACGCGAAATCTCACCAAGAGCCCATTCCATGGCCCCGGCGAGATCCCTGTCGATGTTTGGCAGGTCGTCGACGATACAGACTTGGTAGCCATAACCACTGGAGATGTATTAGTGAATGCAGATATAGACAAGATGGCATGGTAACCTAAACAATGCAATCAACTCCTTGTCGTCCATACACCCAAAGATGGTGCGTTCTGAAATCTTGAATCCATTCAGGTGCAAAATGGGAAGGACAGCACCCGACTCTGCAGGGTCGATATATTTGAACCCGTGCCACGCAGTCGCAGTGGGACCGGTTTCGGCTTCACCATCACCGACAACGCAAACTGCGACAAGATCCGGATGGTCCATGACGGCACCAAATGACACGCTGAGAGCATATCCCAATTCTCCACCTTCGTGGATACATCCAGGTGTCTCGGCGTTGATATGACTGAAAAAAGTTAGTTTCGGTCAATAGGAGTTAGTGGTGCTCACCTCGGGAAACCACCTGGAGTACTAAACTTGGTGATGAGCCTCGTCAACCCAGCTCTGTCACGAGAATAACGTGGCCAGAAGCATGCGAGGGCTTCCTCCAGCCACAGACAGGATAGAATGGCAGGTGCGCCATGGCCTAGATTAGTGGAGAGGGATCAGACGGACAGAACATACTCTCAAGGAGAAAACTAACCAGGTCCGACAACGAGGAGGGCATCAAGATCTTTCTTTTTGATGATGCGATTGAGATGCGCGTATACGAGGGCGAGCCCCGGGCACGTCCCCCAGTGTCCGAGCAAGCGAGGTTTGATGTCGTCCGAAGTGAGCTTCCTCTCGAGAAGAACATTGTCCTTCAAGAAAATCATGGCTGAGGGGGCGGCGCTTCAGCACAGATAGATAACACAACCGAATAGGGGCTGATTACCAGCAGCAATGTAATTCACAGCTCGCTTGAACTTGTCAAGAGAGGCAAGTTCGGTGGAGGTGATGTCCGAGGTAGTACCAGCTCGAACACGACAATCCAGCACAGAATCGGGGAGAAGGGACGAGTCAGCGGGCGGGTTAGGCCGAGCGAGACGTTGGCCAGGCATCGCGAAAACTGATGAAGGTGTGAGTAGAGAGGAGAGACTATGACCGCACACAAAACTGGAGTGACGTATCCTGGCCTTGTTCGGACCCGACCCCTAGTCTGCGCGAACGAGTCGAACCTCAGATCGATAAACGGGACCGCACTCAGCACTCAACAAAGAAACTTTCACATCTGGCACCTGTCAAGGTAGACTGACCTTCACCATTCGTATGATACACCTACTTGTACAACTGGAACGACACCCATGGTGCCTACCAAAGCTACTCTTACATGTCTTGAACGACACCGACGGTATGCATGTTTGTCCAAATCTTTCACTTCTTTTCAAAGACGGGGGTGTCAAAGGTGCCGTCAGGGTCTAGTGCACAATCAATCCACATTACAGGATGGATTTTAACGCAGGTTTACCTCGCCCTTCGTGGTAAATGTATTTCTTGTCTGTTTCTGCGAGGTGCATGATATAACTCGCCATCTCATGGGAGTCGATCGCGACCTTTGCGTTGTGGGATGCCCCAGCACGAACAGCAGCTGCAGCCACGTCATATCTCGAAACGTGGTTGCAGAGCATCATCTTCACAAATGCCTTGTCAGTACAGGCCGATAAATGCAAAACTGGTAGAACAAACATCAAAGGGTGACGTCGTGGTTCCTTCCTCTTGATAACTGTTGGTGGGCGTTAACCACGAAACTCGGTCAGGAAAATGTGACAACTGACCCCCCAATCGATATCCTGTCGAGCTTTGGCCGGCCATACAGTAAACCCTTGATCTCGATTGGATAGCTGTGATAGTTGATGATGACAGGTTTGTCCAGAGTGAAAAGGGTATCAAAGCCCTCATCACTAAGTGCGTGAGGGTGGCTCCCCGACGGACCAAGAATCATCAGATCCGTTACATTCACGACACGTACACGAAGGGCTGGGATTAATTTTCGGAGAAGAGCCGCTGCTGCAATCACCTCGAACGTAACTTCAGTGCCAACACCGACGAGGACGCTAAACTGTTTGTGAGCAATGCAGTGAAAACGCAACGAGTGCTCGTACACATCTGGATTCACTCCCTCCTCGGTGCTCGCGAATTTCCAAACAGATGCACCGGCTACACAATGCTTCACGGGGGTGAGTTAAATTTTGGCACGGGGCAATCGAGAAGCGTACACGGTTCGCTTCCTCCGGGCTAAGCCATACTGTAGTCGGTTGTTTGCTGCCAACCATGAGATTAACGTAGTTCTTGGACCGCAAGCAGTGTGCCACAGTGGAAAGGAAACAATTCGCATCAGGTGGGAGATAAACACGGGCAAGTTTCGGTTTCAGATCGAGGAGGGCACCGATGAAGGAAGGATTCTGATGGGAGAAACCATTATGCTCCTGTCGAGCCCAAGTAGAGGTCTCCAGGAAGTTGACAGAGCCAATATCATGACGCCAATCAGTCTCATGAGCCTAGGCAATACAAGTCGTTAACGCATTGCAGGAGAAAAAAACAAATAGAATAAACCATCTTCGCAAACTTGCTATATTGAACCACCATGGTGTGGATAATGCCTACAAAGGCTTCGTATGTCGGGAAGAGGCCCGTCCTTCCCGTAAGTGTATATCCCTGAAGCATACCCTGACAAGTGTGCTCGGAGAGAATCTCGACAACGCGCCCTCCCTGGGCACGAGAAGCAACATCCCACTGAAAGTTTCTCCCGGTGACCTCGAATACAGCATCGAGCTTGTTCGAAACGAGCTCATCGGGGGAGAAAATCCTGAAAGTATTTGGATTGCTAACAAACAAGTCTCAGCTTCCACAAAGAATAGCATATAATATCTGAAACACTCACTGTTTGATGACCTCGCGAAGGAAAATTCCAACTGTCTTCATGCAGCTTGCCTCCGAGCCATTCCGGACTCCGAATGACATCCAATCGGGGACATCAAGCGGCTGGAAGGCTGCATAAGCCTCCTTCCTGAACCCGAGCCTCTTCTCCTTCA
>JBBPJP010000141.1:0-47749 GCA_038088775.1 Boletus barrowsii
GCGTCAATGGGGTCCTCAAATACACTAGTCTGTGGCAGACATTGCGCACTGTCATCGCAGAAGAGGTGCACGGTCGTTGTATGGAGGACTCAGTGCGCACCTTGTACCAAATGCCGCCATGACAGGCATGTACTCAATATATGAAGGCGTGCTCCGCTGGGACCAAGGTTCTCTCCTTCCTCACTCCACCCTCCCTTCATTTGCGGCCCTGGGACTTCCACGATCACGAGACCTCTACGCCTTCCAACCTCCACGTACACCGTTGCTTATTTTACTGTTATTATTGCCACTTCGCACCTGTACTGTAGCCTACACTCACCGTTATTCACAAATGTCTACACAACTCTGACATTACTGTAACGTATACTATCAATCACACGGCCAAATTGTAAGACCAGCTGATCCATCCCCCACTGCCCTACGACGTTCATCCCAACAGGTCATCTATCCTTCCCAAGACCTGTGGGAACACTCGGAGTAGGCAGACAGAGGCAGACCAGCGAGTGACAGTCATTACGTCTTGCAAGTACTCGTCGATACTCGATGTATCACACTCCTCTCCACCATCACCCCATTTCACTGCAAGACAATCGCAGAAGGGTGGGGCAACACCTCGACCCCATCCGCAGACAAACAAGACTCGAGGTGAGCAAGGTGGACATACTGATGCCGAAAGACCCTGTTGAAGTCGGCTTTGATGTACGCACACACACGCCAGGCTTGCAAGAAATAATTGTCAAACGCACTGTGCCGTAGTCGGCTAGTTTCAGTTACGTAGGGCATAGACATTGCTAGGTTTCAAGCGGGATGCTCCAGTAGGAGGCAATATACGGAGACCTGTAAGTGACGAGGGTGAGTATCATATCTATCTTCGGCGTGCTAGGAAGAACTAGAAAGAAAAGAATACCAGACGAACCGTACTGAATCCCATCGAACGAGCAAGGTTACTATAGCGCTCGCGATAACGTGGTACACACTTAGGGCATACTGGGTTGTTGGGAAGAGAAAGAGGATGGATGGTCGCTCCGGCATCTGTGGGGTTTCCGATGATCGTACACAAGGGGGTTCGAGTTCGAGAGGGAAGTACTCCTATAAATTGCACGCAGTGGGATGGGGTTAGCGTACCAGAAAGAGAGTATGGTATGACTACCTGAGGTACCCAATCCTGAGACCATCAAGGGTGTTGGCTCGAACGCTGGAAAACAGCTTGGGGAGACATGGTTCTGCAGTCAAACTTGCCCTCTTCCTGAGTTCAGGTGATGCAACGGTCGGATCGCGTGCATCATACACAGATATAACGTCTGGATATTACATATGAGGGCAAGAAAGTCCAGTCAGAGTTCAATATGCACCGAATAGCTCCTGACAGTATCGACAGACCTGGCAAGTATGCCCACACAGTCGAGACTATCCGCAAACGAAACTACACCTCACCTATGTTCCTTGAGCACATGTCACGGAAGAGTCGTATACAAAGAGACGGTTTTACCAACCTACTGATGAGGCCGTATGAAGGTTTGAGCCCTACAACACCACAGTACGAGGCAGGTAGCCTCACGGATCCGCCTGTGTCCGCTCCCAAAGCGCTTGAAATTGACGTCAACACGACAACGATCTCGAGGTACAGCGAGACTACACACGCAGTACACAGTCTAGCTGCAACACTTGCCGTGCTCCCACCTGACCTAGTATCGCCCGTGGACCTGGGCTCGTGGGCCATCAACGGCACATCAGTGGGCCGAAAAGAATTCACGACGGAACCATGGATAGAGTTGACGTTGAGAGAGCTGGGTGTGAGTCTTGTCACCGGCGAAAGAAAGAGGACGTACTTGCCAGCATGGCGGAAGAACACATCGTTGGAAGGGAAGTAATACAGATTGTTGTCCTTTATTGCGAGGGTCACTTCATGGAGTGCATCATCGTGGCGAGTAGTTTGAGGTGTTTTGGAGATGTGAACGAGCTCATTGACACTCTAGGAGTAGATGAGCGTGATCCTTGTCATACCACCTGTCCCTACTGGAACTCCCTCGCGAAGATCGTACGTTCCACACAAAAGGTTGGAGCAGAGTGCCGCCAAGTCTTCTCCGTTCAAGTTCCCCGAGCTGTTGCACTGGTTCTCGACAGCGTTGCGTGCAGGGGCAGCATCATCGAGACAGACGACGAATGATGCATCGTCAATAAGTCTCAAACAAGCCTCTGAAAGCGTTTGGCGCAACTGAGGTCTTGTTTGCATCATTTTCAACAGAGTACATGTATAACCAGTTTTGGAAGGCTATCTCACTGACGATGCATGCACATTGCAGGCAATGACATGGAGACGCAGCTCGACGCAGCGGCGCTGACACCACTGCAGCCCATCATGCTCAGTGATATCTTCTCGGATTACCGTTTTCATGGCTACCAAGGTCCAAGCTGGAACGCGTTGTTTCCCTCGCGCTACCGCCAGCGGCGGCGGTACAGTGGCTAAGAGCGATGACGGCGTGAGGTGTGGGGTTGCAGGGATGGAATGTTCGTCCAACCACTCATCTTTTTCTCTCATTTGACCTTCTCCTGACGATGACCAGCCTTGCGCATCCTTCAAGTTCGTTTGTCAGATCCAGACCGCCAACGGTGCTGCCACATTGGACTAAAAGTCAGCCGTGGGCCACAGTGAACATCGCGTTGAGTTATCCAAGAACCTCTGGGATGGCAGCGGACTCAGGATCGAGAGCGCCGGCACCGACATGGCGTGGTGTGGCGGCCGTGCGTGTTCCTCTACGTTCAGACGACGACTGAGAGGACAACCTTGTACATGCAGATTACAACAACATGATACTGACGAGCGTGAGGAATTGCGATCTCATCATGTGGGTCTTGGACAAGCCTGGCAGCACTAAGTATGGTACGTGTCGCTCACCGTCTGCGTTCACGACTGACGGGCTCAGCAGAACACAAGACGAACCACATTCGGTCCATCCACAAGCTGTCCTGCTTGTCCATGGTCCCGTACTATTGTATCACAAGCCCTGCAGACGGTGACATGCGCATCTGGGTACGTCTACTCGCTTCCCCTGTAAGGTCTCGTGCCAGTTGTGATGTTGTGTACTACATAGGATTTGTGGGGCATGTCGTGCTCTGTAATGAAGATCCGTCATTATCCGACGTCTGTTCAGTCCCTCGTCTTCTCACATTCTATCTCACATCCCTTGCAAGCCGTCGTCGGTCTCAACAATGGCTCCATATACTGTTGGGACCCGCAAATGGGCCAGCGAGCTCAGCTAGGTTGCTTGCCCGTGGCGCATACAGAGCCCATTCTGGCCCTGGATTGGTGCAGCACCTCGGTCGCGAGCAAGGGCACAAGTAGCCGGTTCCCCGCGGAGCCATGAACCAGGATGACACGCGATGAACATTCTGTTGTTGATCATACGGAGGAGTCGTATAGGCGAGGGCTGAAGTTTAGCCTTCATGGCTGGATGTGAAAATAAGACAAGAACTGCAACACTCAACATGAATCTGGTGAGTAAAAGTCGACGGTGACTTCGTCGATTAACACAGATTCAGACCACGCATAGAAACATTGGCTCGCTTCTCGGGCAATGTGATGTGCCATACAAGGTCTTCCCATTTGACGAAAAGCTGTAGCAGGAATGTATCAACGACGTGAAAAGACGTGGCTACCCAGTGGACGGTGACAAGTCTACGCTGACCTACCTGCGAGAAGGAGTCCCTTATACGTCACTTCCTGGAATGCATCTCCCCCACCGTTCGACCCAGATCTGGATCGGACTCTACACTGCCCTCACCATCTTCGTCGATGAGACTGCTGCTCGCTTCCCTAAAGAACCGTCAAACATTTATCTCTTCAACAACCGGTTTATTCGTAATGAGCCGCAAGGGAATGGCATTCTCAACGATGTCTTGCATTGGACGTCAGACCTGTATCGGCCCATCGCTTCTCACTTGATCATCACAGCAACACAGGACTTCTTTGCTGCCTGCTTACTGGAGTGCGAAACGAAATCCATGAAGGTATTGCTGTCGAAATGATTGAAAACATGTCACTAACGACGACGTCTAGATCTCGAGCGCCACGGAACGGTATCCCTCTTTCCAACGCACCTTGTCTGGTATTGTGGAAGCTTACGCATTCTCTGCGTCCCCACGGGAGGTTCTCCTGAATGACTACATTCAAGCGATCCCAGACCTGACATTGTTTATCCATAACGTCAAGTCTGTACCTTGCTTTGTCTCGTATCGATGCTTTATATACGACATTTTCAATGATGTATTGCCTTTTTACAAGGCAGAGCTTGAAGGAGAGACGGAGGTAGATTTGATGACAAGACTAGAACTATACATGGCTATGAACGGAGGCAACTCAGACTTGGGGAGAGAAGAATGATTTCGGGCGGGCGAGGGCAGGGTGCTTGGAGAGTACTTTAGATACAGTCTGCCATGCGTCCGCGCCGTGCTCATAGACAGCCTGAGAGAGAACAAGATACTCGATGGTGGAGAGAGATGCGTCCTCACTGTCTGGCACGTCGGAGGCAGCCATCGTCAATGTCGTCGTTGTCGAGGACGATATGGGCTGACCCCGAACTGAATTCGGGGTTTCAAGCATTCTAGATATCATTAGCAGTTCCGAACGCTTTTGAGCGGGCCACCGAGCCAAGAGTGTTGTAGTCTTTGAATGTCGTCCCACCATTCCCACTTTAATTTGGGAACGAACTTGGCGACTTTGTGGTCGTTGAGTCCTGCGTGTCCTCTTGTGTTGGGCCAACGGAGTGGAGGCCGAGCTGAATGGCATATGTACGCGTTCTTAAGAGATGGGGAGGCACGCCGACGGGAAAAGTAGATGAGTTTAGTTACGATGGAGGCAAGTGGAGGGCCAAGTTCGATGCTACCGGCGTGGTAGAAGGGCATGACGTGGGAGAAGCCATCGCGGTACTGTGTGTAGGGACCACGGACAGTGAGGAACGAGTGGGGAAGCTGAGGAAGGTTGTTTGGAAGCGAAAGGGTGTAGTGGATGTGGGGAGACCAGCTGCATCGAGCTGGCAGCGATTCTTGCCGTCATTTTCCAGCAACATGGAGATGCAGGTCCAGAAGGGTCTGGAGGACGTTGTCTGCACAGATGTCGCCGCGGCGAATGCAATTGATGGCGTTGTAGTTAGAGCGAAGCTGGCTGCAAAGGCCAGGAGCGTCGAGGTAGCCGAGACGACGGATGGGCGCGGAACTGTCAAAAAAGAGACGAAACAGGGAGGCGTAGAGGTGGTGGTTGTACTGGGAGCTGAGGGAGCAATACAAGTACTTTGAGGTGATGAGGAGCGGGAGCACAGTGGCCGGTGGAGAAGCTGGGTCACTGTGGAGCTCGATGACGATTTTCTAATGGTTGGGGGTGTCTGACCCCCTGTGGCAGGCAGTAGCCTGTGAGGTCGCAATTTAAGTGGAAATTTGGGTCGAGAACACCAGGGCTTCACTGGCAGGACAGCCTGCGGGCAGCAAGCACATTGAAGGGAAAGCCCGGCAAGGGAATCATTCTGCAGCAAAACTTCCAATTCCATCCATTCATATCAGTTCGATTGATAACACTTACCTTGTGCCAACATCGTGCATTCTTTTGGGCCTCGTTTCCAACATGCCTTGTACAGAACCGAGTTGCTGTAAGGATGTAGCCACTTCCGGCGCGAAATTCCAGGGACCTTCGGGTGGGTTCTCGCCAAGGAACGGGCCAGAGCCTATCAACGAGAACGAGTTCCTATGGAATGTTGTCTTGGTCTCGAACTGTGAAAGATCTGCATCAGGAACTGCCAGCACTTTACTGTAACCGCTCACGTTCTCGAACCGAGGATCACTCTGCCTCCCGAAGGTGGAGCGAACGACGAGGGTGGTAAATATTTATGGCGGCGTAAGGAGTCGGACCATTGTGGTGACCTGTTCGAGACAAGCTAGCGTGGAACAGATCAGATGATTTTTGGAGCCTCATTGCCGTGTGCCCATCCAGAAAGGCTCCATGATGAAGTTCAAGTTGGTGTAGAATATTGTCTACAATGATTGTTCGAAATGAACGGTTATGAACCTCCATCTCGGAGCAACAAGCATCCAGTTTCAAGACCAACGTTGGAATCGATCTTGATCATTTCGAGGCCATTACTCTACACCGAAACCGTTTGTAGAACTAAATCATGTCAAATCCCACAGCCTTGCCCCTCGATCAACGGATCCGCTAGAAATGTTGCACGTTATTATATATTCTATCACATTGATATCCCAGATATCTTGCAAGTACGCAGGGTAAGTGTCAATTTTCGTGCACTCATTCAGTATACATCAGGTCCGAAATTCAATTATAGAGCCATCATGTGTAGGTCTCTTGATACCTGAACGAAGCTACCCACTACAGAAAAGTATGGGTTGATGCATATCGCACAGCCAAGTTCATTCGCCCTCCAGGCCTATTCCCTTCGCAGTCTATGCAAGATCTGGAAAAAGCGCTCGTCACTAGTTTTCGCATCGACCAAAATCTTCGCCACGGTGACGGTACTGCCCACTGGCACACGGAAAGACTGTCGTTCAAGTCGAGAGAGTTTCGCTACAACGACAGGGTCCTCGATGCAAACCAGGTCTTTGGGCAGTTCCTGGTCGTCGCCTTCCAAGACAAAGTCCATGTTATGACTTGGCCCTCAACGACTGCTCCCCATCGAGAATGCTGGCACCATGACCAGCAAATCCTTGTATAAAAGTAAAAATACACATCGGATGCGATTGGAACTTCGACCCATACCATCCAAACTAAAGACCGTCCATGATTAGATTCACGTCTGCATCCAACGACCTCACATACACGGACAAGCATGAGGTACACCTCCTGCCCCTCCCCTTGTGGATTTGATGTATATACCCTAGTTCCTCACAGAATCAACAAAGGTGTCCCAATTGTTATTCCCGTCTTGGCGATCAACCAGTCCACGGAGCTGTGGGGACCTGATTGGCCCATGAGTTCATGTGCGTTATATTTCATCTGGAGTCTTACTGCATTCACTCACTTGGGAAGGGCCGACTGACGGTCGGCGCTAACCTTGCTTGCGAAATTTTCTGAAAACAGAATCGGATATTGGACGAAAGCTAACTACAAGCTTGAGCAATGCCAAACTCCCTTCTTGAATGAATTGGTAATGACGACCACCTGTCGTTCGTCGTGAACTCTACTACGGGTCACGAGAGTCGTTCGCGACGATGAACAAGACATGACAAGCAAGCTAACGACGCCCACGAGTACCCGGTAACCCAGAGGACAGCACTTCGTGCCCACGACCAAGAAGTATCTCGTACGACAACAACGACAACGATCATCGATTGATAACTTCGACGGTTCCTGCAACGCAAAAACATGTTATTTACCCCTATTTTTCGCTATTTACGTCTGTAGCAAAAAAATCATAGGGGCTGTCTGAGTGGCCCCGGAGAGACCTTGCAAGCAACAAGGTAACTTGCCATGACAAATCTACCGAAAAAAGGACGTTGCTGACAAGATTACGAATTATGGAGTTGTTGGTTACCAGTACTACGAACTTCATGGGATGCCTGTTGTCCTGTAGTATAGTATAAGAAAGTGTTGGGCTGCCAGTGGGAAATCAGATGACAACCAATGTCTTGCCACGATAGTGAAGATTGAAATGCGTAATCTCAGAAGATCGATAAACCACAATCAATGAACTCAATGTCACCTAGGGTACCCAGTGGTAAGGGTGTTGGCAGTTTAATGTCGTCAGTAGCGGGTAAGCCATCTCCAGGGTCATGCGAATGATACTCGAGGTAGGCCGCCACAAGTTGCGGCATCTGTACAGACCAATGTTGGACAAGGTGTTCAGTACGCTCTTGACAATCTCGGTCATCGACCGGGCGCCTTGTCATGGTGTTTGAGTGGTAGATAGATTTGGAGAATTGAGGACCACACTCACAGCATAGAGAAGTTTCCGAATCCTCTCCAGGCACGCTTTTATTGTCTGAGTCAGAGGGCACGAATGGGGGATCAAGGTTAGTCCCGCCGGTGTCAACATCCATATTATGATCCTCAACCATATTATCCACAAGAGCTTGATCCCCGAGCTCCATAACTCTAGCGGAAGGTGGGAATTAGAAGGACTGCAGAAGGGATGTGGTGCTTACGCTGGATTTCGGCAGAACGTTGCTCCTTTATCTCCTGAAGACGCGCGACTTGCCCTGTTACCTTCAGCATCTTTGTAAAGCGTGAATGGCCGCGAGGGAATGGAGAGAGACCAACCTGGATATGACACTTACCCTTTGGGAGCGTTGGCGCATCGGTCGTGAAGTTGAGCGTCGATAGGCAGGGAAGGGTCTGCGTGTGAGACGGTAGTGTGGAGCGAACCTGACAGCTGCGAAAGATGACGGAGGTGGTCAACGACGTTGGAAAGAGCGAACAAGGCGCGATGGGGGATGTTGGAGACCACGAGGACGAGAAGAGGACACAGGAAGCGAATATGAAGCGGCGATCGGCCTGGAACGATGAACAGAATATAGCATAATGAAAAAATGTGATCGAGAAAAATGTACCTGAATTATTCATCAACCTCGATCAAAATGTCCTGCACCCTGATCAAAACGTCCTGCCACATACGATAAACACGAAAAGTGGCGGCCGACCTGGAACGTGGATGAAATACCTGATTGAAGAAGACTCGGACCCGTAGCAAGAGTCAGATGAAAATCCGTGATCACAAAAAGAGAGTATATACCTGGTCCATTTATCAGCCCAGATTGAGACAACCTGCGACGCATGACACACACCCCGTGGCGAAACTAGCATTCCACCGACCTCAAATGTGTCCCAATTAAGAACAAAAAGAATATCAAACTTACGAAAATCAGGATCGAAAAAGACCTGACACCTATACGGCGGCAGATCGGCAGGGACCATATGATTCGAAGCTTGATTCGAAGTTTGCAAGACGGCGGAGCTAAGTGCGCCTTCGCCAGGAGGTGTCTCGACGACACGATTTTAGATGGTGCCCCAGACGGGCAGTTTCAAAGAGTCAGATGACGAACATATCACATTAGCATTAGTTGACACTAGCTGACGGAAAGGGAAGTACTGTACAACACTTTATGCTGTTGCCCAACGCTCGCGATGATGGATCTTCTGATAGACTGGGCATGCCTGACCCATCTGTAGGAGGCACGCGAATCCATGTGAGGGCATGGATAACGAACTGGTGTACAGTGATGAAATGTGTCGGAAAAATGTTTGCGGCAGTATCAGCACGCTTCGAGGTGATGATGATGCGAGAGACCCGGTGACCTACTAGAGGTTTCACAGCTCTCCAATGCCTATTTGACGATGTAGACAGCGAGACAACCTTGAAGCATGTCACACTCCGTGGCAAACGTTCAGATTTGAGTCCTGGAACTTACCATTTGTGAGACCAATAGCGATAACTTCGCTGTTGGCCCAATCGAGGGACCAGCATGATGCTCCTTCGTGTTCGATACTATGTAAGGTCAGTTAGGCAACCTGACTGGCGAGATAAGATCTTCTCACCGACGGTGAATGTGAACTTGAATTTGACCACGTCGGGGATGATGCAAAGCCCACACAGGGCATTCCTGGCAAGCGGTATTGTCAGCTTGTCGAGCGAGTGCACAAAATCGTATGGTTGTCATCCTGAATGGACATGGCGCACATCAGCCAACTCCATATTGCTGGACCTACGGACCAGGGAGATAGTACATACACCTAGAAATCACCTTGGTACATACGCATTGTGATGTTTCTATCCCATCCATTACAATCTCTTCGCCAATTCTTCATTTCCCTGTCAGTATGGAGAACCAGTGATGCCCGTGTCCCTCTATAATGCAAGTTGAGATGCGTGACATCCCCAGAACGAAAGGCAAACACATCGCCCTGGTAAAGACGCAAAACAAGTCCTGGCTCCACCATGACTAGTTCTGCACCTTCAAATTGACCGATGGGTATAATGAGGCAAATGTCAAGATCTCCATAATCTCGATGCCCGCGTGTCGAGACATTAATGTTAACGACAAGAGAGGTGAATGGCCGAACCGGAGACATGGCATTGCCTGGTAAAATCTGGACCACTTGCGATAAAACCTCATACTCCTCCGGCAGGTATGTTTTGAGCTGGTGGATACATTTGGGTCAGAACATGAAGATTGAATCATAAATTGACCACGTACCTCTTTTTCAATCCATTCAAAGACAGGACGCATGGTTTGAACCAGCAAATTGTAAAGCTCCTCATGTTCCCCAAGCTCTTTCGAAATATATGGGGTGAACTGTCCATGGTTAGTTCGAGACTGGTTGGATTTGTCAAGATATGATGGTTGAATATGGGTGGGTGCGGAGTGGCCCTAACTCTCTGCATGAGGAAGAATATGATCAAATGATGGTAAGCACATACCTGTGTGGGACAACGATTGTACCAGGCCAGATGGATGGCTTCAAAGGAGGTGTCATTGGTTTTCGCTGTATCTCGATACTCCAAGGGGATATTGTCTTGTAAACAGCATGCGAGGAGGTCATCCAAAGATTTTCGCAAGGGTTCAGGCATGGCGGTGGACAGGAATGCCAAGAGTTCATCATTGACACTCTTCAGTTTGATACGCTGCCTAGACCCTCATTAAAGCCCTCCCAGTCTTCAAGTTTCTTATGGATTAAACACCTACTTGGGGAAACTGGATGCTGAAATACCAATATACGAGTTCTGAGTCCTCTTTTTCCCTTCAACATAGTGACTCTGTAACTGAGAATCATTAGCGTGATAGAGGAAGCGACAAAGAGACCTACCTTTGAACAAAGGTCTGACAGACTTGTGACCCATTCTGCATCTCCAGCCCGCTTACGTTCAGCCTCTGTCCACTGGATTCCTTCCTGTCTGTCAGATGGAACCACACATTGTTGATTCATCCGAAGTGTAGGGTTATAGTGGGTAGCAATGGTGTGAAATGTCGGATCAACAGGATTGATCAGCGGTGTGGTAGGTATCGGCGTCAGAGAGCGAGAACAAGTTGGTGCCTCTGAAAGGGCAGGGGAATATGCCCGAGCATAGTCAGCGGGTGTCAGCAGCTCTATGAAAGTTATCTGCTGAATCGAGGTTGGGTTAATCCATGTGGAGAAACGATAACAGGTCTCCCAGAGTTTCTTGTCTCTGGGTATCAATGCAAAGGTACTGGGAAAAATTATTAGATGCATACAACATATAAGGTAACTCACTTGAAGTTGACAGAATCAAACAATTGATCCGAAAGCACAATATCAGCACAATTGAACTCTTGAAATTGAGCTGGTGAGTATGCAGACATGGCATTTTTGTCGAACATGCTGTTCATGCTCAGCTGACAGCTGTTTTGCATTTTTGCCAATGTAGGAATTATATGTTGCTTGAGGAGCCGCCGATGGTGACTATCTATATTTCTTGTCAATAAGTCCTGTAAAGGACCTGAGAACTGGAAGTTTACCCTTAGGAGGACACCTTAGAACGTTACCGAGATCCATGTGTGATGACCCCTTCATGGCCTCCAGGGATTTGCGAAGCGACAATCCAGCAAGTAATGCGAGTGCATAGATGGAACCGCCAGCTGCAATCGCCAAAAACTTACTACCTGCTGCATGCCACTCGAAAAACTTCGCTTCGTGGACGTTGGCTTTGAACTCGTCAGAAATTTCTTTTGCATATATCACACGGAGCCCAGTATTGTCCCTCTTGGCTGGCTCTTTCCCTTTACCCGTGAATGTGCGGGGACGAGACTGCGAAGTGGCCCTGGCAATCTTGCGATAAAACTGTAAGCTGCAAACTACTGAGTAACAATCACGCACAATCCTCCCAAATACGTACCTTTGACACTTCATAACCAACTGCATACAGTTGACCATGAAAAGGAAATTGATGCGGATATCCTTCCTCTCCAAGTCTTGGCACCTGGTGGCTATCGACTGCAGCGAATCAACGACAAACGACTCCGGGTTTGAGTAGAACGAAGATATGGCATTGAGCCACTCAGTGCTTCGAGAAGTCCAAGTCTCACTCACACTCGCGAGTGAGGCGATGAGTTCGTCGGCGTGGGGGGAGGTTGCGATGTGTGGGTCGTCGCGTTGCTCCCATGGCCTACCGGACTTCTTGGATTTCTTAGCCTTTTTGCCACCACGGGGGCAAACGTGAGCTGCGGCGATGGGAGCAGCCGCAGCTCGGGCACGGGTGAGGGGGAGGCCAGGGGGGTCTTGTGGGTGCGAAGGGTGTGTTCCCGGAACAGCGGAAATGATGTTGACACCCGTGGTAATGGGAGATTGGGGTATAGGTGTTTGAGAGGGAGATGGATATGTCAATGCGGCCATCATCGGTGATGGCTGCATGTCCTCGCGCGATCCAGATGATAATGGATGGGTGGTGATACTGGTGAGCGGTGGGATAGAGGCTGAGGGGGGTCGGAATGGCGGCGTGACCTCGTGCGTTCCAAATGATGGATGAGGATGAGCGATGAGCGGTGGAAGGAGGGGTGGCCGGAATGGTCCTGGCGAGGTGCCTAAGGAATGAGCCATTGTTACTGAACTGCGAAACACTCTTACCACCTGGACCGCCACTACCCAACTGTCCTTGTCCTGCCCCCAGATACAGGCCCAACCGCTCCCGCAAACCATGGAGGACATTTAGTTTGTCGTCGTTGGCCTGTTGGACCTGCAGGTAGCGATAAAGCTGAGTCGCCTCGTGTTCAGTCACCCAAAACCCTTCTTGTTCCATTTGGTGGACCGGTGGTTCAATACCCGGTTTTACCGACCGTAACCTTGACTTAGAGTCTCTAATCGGAACCTCCGGGATTGCCATTTCAAGACATTTTGCTCGAAATTTCCAGGCAAACGATCCCAAACCATAAATAACATGATCTCGCGACAACGCAGTACAGTATGCAGGCCTTCCTTCAAGATCGGTAACTACCCGTTAATCCGCACAGGAGTAAGACATACTGGCACCATTAGTATTCCAAATCCACAGCCTTAAAAGCCCGAAGGACTCACATAACTGAAGTCACACGTCCAATACTTGGCCTCGTCCTTCCCTCCAACCCCTTACCCTCCGAGATCAACCCGGGTTTCAAAGTCTTCTTCCTTGAATATATCGCTCGCCTGAGCCTCGTCGACACCAACAGGTTCGCCGTGTTTGAGGACGACAAGTGGGGTTACGTTAGACGCTGTGGACGGCGGGACGAATGCGACGCTGACAAGGTTTGGGTCGAGAGGAGTACTAGGTGGAGTAGAGCGAATATGACCCCAACTGGGTGACGTGTAGTTATTAGTACGGACACGGCTTGAATAAAGAGACTGAGGATGCCTTACTTTGCGTCTTCGCCGTAAAGTGCAGTTTTCACGAGCGTCGACGTACTGATGGTCGAAGCGACGCGGTGGGCATCTATGTATATAGCTGCATTCTAGTTGATATGGGGGTCAGGTGATTGGTCTAGTCTGGGACACGGTCCGTTCTATGAGTCTGGTAATTCGCGACAATGAGTGTGTTAGCGGGTTCGACAACGAGCGAGACCATCCACCAACCTGGCGAGACAATGGGAGTGTTGAGGAGGAGATAGGAGGCCCTATCGAGCAAATATCTCGCGATCGAACCAACCACTGCGACAGAGAGCATTCAGTTACCGGGCACCTGTAATCGCTGGGGCATAGCTTACTTGTTGATCATGAGTGCACTGACGACGATAGGCTCGCCCTGGATTGCACCACTCGCAATCAACGCATTCTGTTCCTCCAAGTATGTCACGAAGCTAGGTCCATAGTGTCCACCATAGCTCTCTGTTCCAAAGACGAACCTGGATATAGGCTTTGAATGCGGAATTTTAGAGGCGACACTCATTGCATAATACTCCATACTCATAGAAGAGCTAGTTCTCGAAAAGTATCTGGAACGCTTTCCACACAAAGGGTGCGGCAGCTTCTGCGCTGTTGACTGTGTCCTTTCCATTAGTAAGAGAATCCAGCGCGAATGGGTTGGTCAATGTAGATCACTGGATCACGAAGATGCAGCCACGACGGGAATGAGGACTTCGCTTCGCTTAGTGTGAGATGCCGCCCTGCGGACTTGTTGCTTCTCCTGATGCTCTGCGGCTTCGGGATCACCCTCGTCATTTTGTTGTATGGTTTGTCCAGGCGGGAAAGTAAACAATGTACTCGTGGCAGGGATCGGCCTTGCTATAGTTGGTGTGGGTCTCGAGGAGGCGGTGGGCATCACCAAGGCTCGCAAGAACGACAGGAGTGCAGGAAGATGTGCCACGAACAGCATGGGTGCAAAGAACAGAGCGGTGTCAACGAACTTAAAAATGTCTTGAGATGCACGTTTGGGAGGGAGGGAAGGGCATCGAGCATTGGATAGAGAAATGACGACGACTGTGCGAGCTGGTGTGCGTCCAAAGCTATGACACACATGCCCGAAGCACAGCAAGTTGGACCTGCGCACGGTTAGATGCAGCGGGGGAGCGTATATGTCAGGGGACGTACTTCAAAGCTTTAAGCGTCTTGGAAGCATTTTTGGAAGGAGAGTATGGCGTCGGTTTGTAGGTTGATGAGACGAGGTTTGGACGGCCGAGAAATACTTGAACCTTCTGCAATGTAGTTAGACAGGTCTTTCAACTTCAACTCTATGTCGTGGATACACATTGTGGGATGGTATAATCCAACATAAGTCTGAGTCAAAGGTCAGTAGTTCAGCTCCATACGTACTATATTGCTACAATCATCTGCTATCTGCGTCATGTTGAATGCCTGAGCTTGCAAGACATGCAGGCGCCAGCCCCGTGTCATCGCGTTATTGGCAAGGTCGCAATATGGTATCGACTGATCTGCGCGGTTCATGAGAGAGTGTGTGAAGTGGGAGACACTCGAGGGTAGTCGAAGCCTGAGATGAGAGCTAAGCATAGACTCCTTATGCTATTGCTATCGGACGGGCACAGAGCCCGATATCCAGCATCGGACTTGCAGATGTTTCGAAGCCCGAAGACATCGAGGTTTGCCACCACGAGTCTCGACGGGGTAGCCTCGGACGAATTGGCTTTCCCGTTTGCCCGTTGTGCGCTCCAACTCGATCACGGCGCGGACAGCATTCTGTAAATGGACGCGTGGGTTGCGGGCATCGAGGATGTCGTGTCTCTTTTTGTGGCTGTCAGAAGGGCCATCACTCGAAGTAGATGGCATGCGGGAATGTCCGGCCATCCCTACTTGAGCGGCAGTGGTCATTGCGTCATTATAATCTTGGACATGCGCGAGGTGGTCAACCAGTCGAAGGAACGAGTGAGGTATGCACGTATAGAGGCGAGACGTTGGTTGCACCACTGCATCGCGAATCGGTTTGTGCGGACGATGCCGAGTCGGTTGAGGGTCTCGCTGATAACTTCTTCGAGCTACTTTTGGTCCTTTTGCCTGAGGAATGTCCATCGCTCCAATATGAACCTGCCCGAGATCGAGATAAGACCAGATGATGCAACGAGCTGAAAAAGGCATTGAAGGGGAAGGGGAAGGGGAAGGGGAAATTGAGACTTGGATAAGCCCGGAAAAGCGAATCAAACGTACCGTCATGACCACGATGATCGCCGATGTGATGGGGTTCTGCAATCAAATATCGTTATACAACATCAACGCAAAATCACATAAAGGCCATACCTGTTTAGAAGAATATGTAAAGAGCACGACGCCGGCAGGAAAGCACGCGATAGCAATAACAAGAAACACAAGCAGAGACCTTTTCATCCATACAAGCAACCACCACGGCACTCGATGGCATAGGTGAGCGACTATACGATGCAGATAAGGACTCAGAATATGGGGATACGACATAATGAGCACGACCATACTCACTAGGTGGATTGTTTCCCCAAGTAAGACCTACAAGGCCATTGACTCCACCCGCAATGCTAAACAACAACGAGGACATCCAAAACATATTAACGAGCCTGGCAAGGATGGTGGCCGTCATTTGACTCGAAAGGATCAAGAGCGAGGCATCAACAACTCCGAAAACGATTGACAAAGTCGAGACATTCATCAGATTCTTTGCGGCGTGTTGTTGATGGAAGCAGATGGTCGGTATGCCTGGGCGGGTCGTCAGTAAATATGCGACGCATCGAATACGTGTTGGTGATTTACCAATCTCGATGAAGATGGTCAGTGCGGTAGTAATCTCATCGAGGTGACCACCTATTTCAAGCGTCGAGTCGTGGACATACCACTGCACTGCTGATGATCGGAACTGGTCTAGAAATACTACGTGACCCACCCGCGCACACGAATCACGAAGAACGCACTATTGTAATCGCAGAGACAAGCAGAAAAGTACTGCAACCAAACAGAACAAGAGTCGGAGGGAGTTCGTAACAAAGAGGATGAAAGACGTGACGTACTCGCAAGTCACCCTCAAACGATCGCATCAACTGACTGATCGCCTCATCATTGAACTCCTCAAACTCGTTCAAACAACTAATGAATGTGCCAACATCCCCTGCGAGACTGTTCAACTGATCCGGAAGCACATCCAGTTCTAGACTGTCCTGCGAGAGGGGGATCGTCGAACGGTTGCGCCAGTCCTGTCGTTGTTCCATTACATTGGGGCTGACGAACACTTCTTGGGACCTGTGCATGATCTTGCGTGGATAGAGATAGGCGGCATTCTCGCGAAACACAAAAGGTATTTTGGCAAGGCGTTCTTGGAGCCTGAAAGTGGACCAGACGATGCCGACGGAGCTCCCCAGTTCACGCGAGGCATTTTCGAAGTCGCGGAGCTGGGCATCGGACAATGGGTACATGAGTGTGTCATGGAAATTAGACGGAGTAGAGATCCGTACCTGTTTGTCGAGCCTTTCAATCCGTCTTGGAGGGAGTGGACATTAGGCAAGGGAATTCGGTACACAGAAAATCGTAAAGCAGCTCTGCGCCAGCGCGTTGCTGCTTTTCATCCAGAAACGGTGCTATATTACACTCATCAACGCTTTCCTATACGAGGAACCAAAAAACGTACGCTCATGCTCCTCCACGCCCAAAGGTTCACCCATCGCTAATCAAGCGGTCAGCACGACGTATCCCGGCAGGGTGCCAATAGCGACGACGAAAGGAGACGAACCAGCATGGTGGTCGTTACTCTGCTTCAACCCCATGACCACGTCCGCCAAACTAAACAACCGCCTCCCGCTGCCTTTCCAAAACGAACCCGTGCCACCAGTGAACGTTGTCCTTGGACTTGCTATTGTTGACGTTGAAGGAGGGCTCATCGATTGCGACCTCGCAGAATCAACCAATATAATGTCTCGTCGTCCATCATTTTTCTTCGTGTCCTCTCCGATTGCGTCGCTGGTCCCGCCCGGTTTGCTATTTTCGTACGGTTTCTTCGGATTGGAGGGAAAAAACGGGCTAAAGAGAGCGAATCCTTTACCGATGTTGAATCCAAACGACGTGTACTTTTTCCAAAGACACTATGAAGCGTCTACGCGGGAAGGGGGAGAAGGGGAGAAGGAGGAGGGCACGAGTTAAATAGATATTTCACTTGATCCAGGGTTCACAAGGTAGGAGGGGACACTGCTTGAGCGAGGCGAAGCGAGCTGCGGTGGGGATCGTACAAATTGCAATGCATGACGCCACGATGTGCACACTCCGAGTCCAATGTGATTCCGAGTGTTTGGACGGATGTGGGAGAATGGAAGCGTCATAAAATACAATTTCGCTCGCACTGGCGTCCGTCCGCGGAAGTGGAAACCGGTCTTGGCTGCTCAAGAAACGATGTGCGTCCTCCGAGGGATCCCTCCCACTTGCCTCCAACTGGAGCGACCGCGGGCCACCACCTGCCAAACCCAGGGGCCGAAAAAAAAGGTAAATGAATGAAAGGTCTGGAGCACTGACGGCGAAGATGTGTTCGGATTCTGGCCACGCCATGAACACGCACGTCGAGCCGGGACACCTTGAATATGGATGTGTGACGCAAGGCTTTCATATAATAATATGTACTGAGCTTTACGTAGTACGGAATCAGATAATAAGCTATGAAGTAGTCTATAGCTCTTGTAATTCGAATTGGACCACGTCCAATAAATAACATGATCCCAAGACAACAGCGTAGTACAGTATGTAGACCTTCCTTCAAGACCGGTAATCACCGTTAATCCGCACATACTCCTACAGTAAGACATACCGGCACCATTAGCATTCCAAATCCGCAGCCCTAAAAGCCCGAAGGACTCGCATAACTGAAGTCACACGTCCAATACTTGGCCTCGTCCTTGCTTCCAACCCCTTGCCCTCTGAGATCAACCCGGATTTCAAAGTCTTCTTCCTTGAATATCTCACTCGCCCGAGCCTCGTCGACAACGGGTTCGCCGTGTTTGAGGACGACGAGTGGGGTTACGTTAGACGCTGTGGACGGCGGGACGAATGCGACGCTGACAAGGTTTGGGTCGAGAGGAGTACTAAGTGGAGTAGAGCCTGTCGAGGAGAGAATACGACCCCAACTGGGTGACGTGTAGTTATTAGTACGGACACGGCTTGAGTAAAGGAGACTGAGGATGCCTTACTTTGGGTCTTCGCCATAAAGTGCAGTTTTCACGAGCGCCGATGTACTGATGGTCGAAGCGACGCGGTGGGCATCTGTGTATGAAGCTGCATTTTAGTTGACTAGTTGAAGTGGTGGTCAGGTGATCGGTCGCCGGTGAACAGAAAATGTGTCATAATCAGGCGATACGACGATAAAGTGCGATAGAGAGAAGGATTATAACACCTCCAGACTATCCGCCGCCAAGCAAGTAAATGATCGGAAGCACACCTCAACACACAAAAGTGGATTCAGTTTCGATGGGATTTGACGCGCTTGCATCGTGACCAGCACCATTTGCCAAAAGAATGATTGTACCGTTGGTAGACATACCGCCGTCAATCGAGATGGAATTAAAGCTTCGGTCCATGGCGTAGGTGAGTGCACGCTGTAAACTTTTGGGGAAGACAGAGAGAATGAGAACAAGAGAGTAGCGTGAAGATCTGCAGTAGGGGAGAATCGGGAGAGGAGGTGGGTGCAACGGCAGAATGGTGCACGTGACCGGGTGGATCATGCCTGCCATGCGATAGGTGTTTCCGTTGACTTGAAAGGTACGCGCATGAAATTTCGGAATGTATCGGTGGTCATGAATGCGTGCGCGGCGGCTTCATAGGCAGACGGTGTGGATGAGAGGGAATGAGAGGGGGATGAGGACGACTGCTGACTGGAGATGGCGGTGAGGATGTTTGAGAGACGAGGGTTTCATTTTTTTGAGATGCAGACTATGGATGGAAGCCATGAGAGACAAGGGCTACTTTGACCATCTCCCAGGCATGCTGGCCTTCTTACCGGTGATCAGGCTGCACTCGCACAACTGCTGTTCACGACGACAGCGTGGGCTCTCCCGCCAGATTCCTGGAGGACCTCACGGGAAACGAGGACGGGCGCAGCGTGGAATGCATTGGGGGTGAAGCATGCAGCGGCGGAAGTAGGGTAAGGAGAAGTAAACAAGAGTGGTGGGCTAGACTGGTGACCAGTCCGTCCAAAAGAGCTGTATGCTGCTTTGGGATCGTTTGCCTGAAAATTTCGAGCAGAGTGTCTTGAAATGGTAATGCCGGAGGTTCCGGTTACGGTCGGTAAAACCGGTCCACCAAATGGAACAAGAAGGTTTGGGGTGACGGCTTTGCATCATCCCGCCCGGACGCTTCATGAATCCTGAGTGTTACAGGAGACCTCAAGGTGAGGGGTCACAACCTTCTTGTGTCCGAGACACCATCTAACTTGTTGTATAGACCCTCAGGCTGGGGACTTACTGCCCTGCACATGATGGCCTACTAGTGGGAAGGCGCGCCACCCATTTTGGCCGGAAAGTTCGAAGACCAGTTACTCTATATACGCCGTACCAGATCCCGAGGATGTAAGCCTTCCAGAAGACGCTTGAGCCTTTTTGTTTCACCGTCGGCGAGAAGATCTTATCTCACCAGTCAGGTTGAGGCCCTAAACGGCCTTACATATCGAACACGCTTCATTCGTTCAAGGATCCTGATGCGATTGGCTCACAGTCAAGGTCGAGATGTTCCAGGTCATCTCCCTCCAGGGAGAGTTCCCACTAGTAGTAACGCTCACCACACTCCCTCGTTCCCAAGGTTGGTGTTGGTTTGGAATCCAAAGCTCGGAAAGTGACTCGAGCGTCCTTGATAGCCGTTGTACTCGCCATTGCCAGGACTGACAGAAATGTACATATTTGGACGTGTTCTGATAGCAACGTGCGTCTCAATCTCCTGTCATTCATTCGATTGTCCTTATCTTTGGCTCCGTTGTAGTTTGTCCGTTCCGTGGGCCTTCTGTGTCATGAAGATTGGGCACGAGCCCTGGCGTTTAGTGCCCCGACACCATCCGTAGGAATGCCTGCCGACAGACAAGTCATCCTTTCCTCTGGGTCTCGGGACGGCACGATTGGATTGTGGAATACAAAAGCTCTTGGGAGTTCTCGGGTGTCAAAACATCAGGGCGGTGAGAACGCAAGTACGGGTACTCTCAGCGATGATCTTTGGCTGGCTTTGAGGCTTCACTTGTGGATCCTCCAGAGGGCGAGGAAGGTGGAAGACAAATTTCGCTCAGATAGCACATTATAACAGTCAACTCAAAGGACCTCGGATGTGTTTTTCTCCCCGCCTTTACCATCTGGCTCAGCAAGCGTTGCATCACCCCAAACTCTACTGTAAAGCTCAATAGACTCTTCTCTGATTTTGTGGTTCCCTAGCCAAATTCTGCATGCGATGCCACAGCCGGTTTAATATGGATCAACCGACAATGGTTTGGCGATGTTGGTGGACAACCTCTTGGGGGGTTTGTTGGCAGACTTTGGATGAGAACAACCCACAGTGACGAGGTTTTGGGCTGGGGTTGGAACCGGGGGGCTGGAGACGCTGGCGATCTGTGCAGGCAACAGGCGGCGACCTGGGCACCACGCAATGGTGAGAAATTGGTGCCATCAGTGGACACAGTGGGGTGGTAAATGATGTTGATTGGAGTCCTGCTGGAGAATACATCATCTCGGTTGGGTAAGTTCATCTCAGTAAGCACTATCCATGCGTCTAGCTAAGTGGGTTAGGTTGGATCAGACGACACGTATCCATGGCGCCGTTCCCTCTTCCCAAGACCAAAGTTAGACCGCACCGAGACTCCAGGATATCGCAGAGGTTGACTGACTTCTTGGATGTTTCACCACCTGTGTGAGTCATCGCTTTCCAACTCCTGCATTTTATATCCTTATTGGACGCGTTCAGGCTGTGTTTATCGCGCAGACACTGTTGCCTTTGGGAAGGTAGAAATCAATTCTACGAAGATGTTGTATTTGATTCGCCCGTGGTTGGAGACTATCCTGGAACGTGAAGATATACTGGTGTGCTCATAGAGGACGACGGTCCGGTCCTACGTGCCATCTCGCCCTTGTAGCGGAGGATGGAGGCGAAAGAGGAGACCATGCTTAAAACAGAGCACGTGATGGCAACAAGACCACTGATCCGTGTGATACTATCCAACCCAGGAAAGACGAGCGTCACCAAGGCGCTGGGGACGATTGCAGACTGAAACAATGACACGATAAGCACAGAATCAGACGACAGTGTTAGAAAACCTCACCACGAGCATGCACAAGTACTAATGACGAACAGTGGCGCAGTACTTTCAGGGAGATGGCTTCCCTCGACATCAAAGTGGCCATGATATCTTGCCCTATCTGCGAACAGGAAAGGTATCTCAAGACACAGAAACCCAAGCAACAACTCAAGGATCGTGCGTACGGACAACGGGTGTGCTCCTTGCCGGCTGTTGATGCGAGACGTCTCGAGGTAATGGTTTGTGAGGTCGAAAGTTAACCTGGTGCCAATGCGCTGGAATGGGAATGGCGATCAGACCTCTTACTTGACAACGTCTTGTCAACAACACTCACTAGCACGCAAGAGAACACGACCCACCGTTCAAGTATACGCCGGAGTAATTGGGTGAAGTCGTGTCTAAATAACACAGTCAGGCATGGATCATGCTCAAATAGAACTCGACCTCACCACTGAGGAGCTTGAACAATCCTATACACGCATGCTGGCCGAATGGTGGTGGGGTGGGTGATCACTGATAGATGGGGGGTGTGAGGAGACGGTCAGCATATGACCAATGGAGCGCATCGATCGCATCATTTCTCGCGGTCTTCACGATCCTCTTCGGGGTGGGGCAGGGTACATCTCGATGGATGCCAAATACCTGTATTCATGATCAAGTCCTATGGCGTCGGTGTGAGCACCAAAACGATAAACAGAACGTCATGTCTAGCTTACTGTCATCCCCTCCCGACCGCACGTAATCGTTCGACAGGGATGCCATCTTCAACGATCAACAGCAAATTGGAAGGAAAGCGATGATTTACACCATAGATACGTTGCTGTGAACGCGTACAGAAAGAACTGCTCTTGGGTCATGCCGCCTAGTCGTCCAAACCCCGCGTACCGTTGCGAATGTAGAGTATTGAACAGGGCACATGACACGAGGGTGGTCGGCCATATCATGGTGGGTGGGGCGACGAGAAATTGACGAGCAACCCCACCTGCAGAGAAACCAATCAACTGCGTGGAAACTACTAGAAACCATTGATCTGGAAACAAGAGGTGGCAAAGTTCAGGCGTCAGTCAAGAGACATTGAAAGGGGGTGCGGACATGCAAAACCATAATGTTGGTTATAATACACCGTTGCATAGCGATAATGTCGGTCTAAGTACGGATCAGTCAGCTGTGCAAGGTGCGTTGGCTCACATGCGTGGACTCACTGCATAAGCCGACTGCGATCCAACGGAGGCCATAATCTACAAAAGTCAGTAACTGGCAAAGAACGAAAGTAGACGGCACAAGGGATGATACCAACCGTTATCAACACATGTTCTTTAATGGAGAATGGACCTGGATTCAACGAGATACCGAATGCTCGCCTTCGGGGTATGTGGGAGGCCCAGAGGCACCCAAGCAGATACGAGATGCAACGAGGGAGAGGGCGAGGACGCGTCGCTGGAGTTATTGCGTCGTCATCTGAATTGTTGTCGGGTCGTCGGGTGAGAACGAGAGCCTGAGAGGTTGTCACGAGGTGTGCGGGGTCCCGCGCGGTCTGCGATTGGCTATGTCGAAATAACAAACACATCCGAAATCTGAACTAATTCTTAAAATGTGACTTGAAGTGGGGGAACAACGAAACAAGACATGATCAGTACATACAATATACTACGAACAGCATAAGCAATCAGAATTGGAACGACAAGGTGCTACCCTCCTCAAGCTGGGTGTCTGTGTACCCATACTCCGAGTCCAGACATCCCGGCGCCTGCGAGCCAAAGGGCATGTTGATGCCCATGCATGGTTCAACTTCATGGGGAGGGGGGACGAATACGGGTGCAACTTTTCTTGTTGATGATCGGGTAGAAACCTTTGGTTCTAGTTTTTTCCTGTCGGACTGCTGTCAACTTAGATTCTAGAATAGTAGATACACTGTACTCACAATCCCTGAGTATTTAACCAATCGAGTCGAGTCTTGAATGACAGACCAATGTTGGGGTGGTCCATGAATTCTAGTAGTGCAGCATGATATGCATCGAAGATTGGTCCGTATTGGTCACCGGAAAATGGCACGACACTTCTGCCAGAATTATGCTTTTGCCCCGTTGCGACACGGTGGCAAGCACACAGAAGCTGAAACATGCTTGAAGCTCAGCTGTTGGTTATATGAACTGCAAAGAGAAAGACGTACAGTTGTTGCAGACAGTGCATACATTCGGGTTGGTGTCGTGTGGTAAGTCGACCGGAAATACTTGACGGGAGAAGCAAAGTGTGTATACCAAAAGTCGATATGGAAGGACTCAAGTATTGAATTACCGAACCACCGAACAACAGCACCCTGTATGATCGTTGGTCAAAATGAATGGCTGTCGTCTAGAAACCTTACTGTAGCATCATGTTCATTGAGAAAAAAAGTTGGTTTTCGATGGTCTGAAATCACATCAAGATGAGCGATCTTCCAGGCTTGGTATCTCGATGGATTGGTTAACAACTCGATGTCGTTCGTCGCGAAAAACTTCTCTGCATAGTCTTCGGCGTATGTGACGGCTTTGCCACGCACATAACTTGGCTCTTTTAGAATCTACGACATACTAGCATCAGCAGCGAAAATGTAGAGAGGGCTGGGTGAGGCGCTACCACAGTTTGCATTTCCCGTGTTAGTATAACCTCTATTACAGAATGTTAGTACGTAGAATGCAAGTAACAGGCTACTTACGTTGACGTAGGGCGGTGTTTGCTTCTGAAAGTGCTTCCTGTACGGGATTCTTGTATGCCTTGCGTGCAATCTCACCGTACAGCCACCCCAAATGATTTACCATGTTGTTGGCCAAAGCATGCCGGGCGTATGTCAGAACTTGCCTTTCAGTTTCTGAATACCAACCCAGAGAGTTGGCGTCTGCTCCCTGCTTACAGGTCCCTCGACGGGCACGAGGTTTGGGAATATTGCCAGTGGCACCCCCATCCATGGACGACAAAAAGGAAGGTGTGGAGGAATGTACTGACGAGGTCAAACGTCGTGACGGGACAGTATACAGCGAGTCTCCAAATATGCGAAGCCGGTCCTGAGATGGAGCCCTAGAAGCACTTGTTTGTCTTCCAGTCCCAGAGAATGTGGCAATCTCATTTGTAGGTTCCGAAACCTGCTTGGGTGTTAGCAAAATTATTGTAGATAATACAATCCCTTACCCTGATGATATCAGCAGCATCTTGCAGCCTTTCAAGTCGCTGTGTAGAGGAATAAACCGTAGACTGCCAGTGGACTGGTTGTGGCACGAATAGTGGAGGGGCAGTGAAGGGCCATTCTGCTTGAGTGAAAATATGGTGTCCCGGGTAGTGGTCGTTGAACGCTGGGCCTGAATCATGGGTTGGATAATTGTTGGTGAATGTTGAATTTGAATCGGGTTGGGTCGGGCGGACACCGACGGTCGCTGACGCTGGCGGGGTTACCCATCGACAGCTGGGTAGAACATGTCCCGTGTTTGGGCCTGACTCGGGGGGCGGCGGGGATGACGCGCTATATGGGTCCAGTTGACACAGGGGTAAAGAGGTGGCAGGATCAGCCATTATGGCTCGTGACTGGGAATAAAAAGGCGAGAGTGAGTAGCGCTCCTTATATGCTCAGATGTACCTTTGCCTCGAGAGGCCACCTCTCAGTGACGGTACGGGAACGGGGACCTTCTCGCTTGCCCATAGGAGATGAGCAAGCGAGAAGGTCATCGACCGGCAAACCATACCATGCAGACTGGCCCGATTGAAAGGGCAAGAGTCATTGTATTTGAATGGCGTTCTATATCGAGATGTCAGATTGATCTGCACTGCCAGTTGGGGAAAGTGCTTCAACGTTGACAGACAGCAGGCAATTGAATGTCGGTTGACTCCACTGCCGTGGAGAGCAATTAACGGACTGCAGTATGAGTAGTACAAAGTACACCATGCAATACATACATAGACTATGTACAGTTGCATACACCGCCGTATACATAACCATAGATTACGTGTCACTGTTATTCTCATCAGAAGGAGTAGGCGATCTGTATCGTTCCTCTTCGCCATCACCCATTGATGAGGTTTCACTGTCGTCAAACAGCGAGACATTCCTCTCCACCAACGCTGTTCCATCGATATGTAGAACGTGCCTGATCTGTCCAATTTGTGAGTCTGCTCTTTGTAAACAGGCCTCCGCTTCTTCACACTCGTCGATCGCAATGGTACGCATAACTTCAATTTCTTCAAGACGAAAGCGACGATACTTCACATGTGCAGAAAAGGCTTTGCGACTTGCCCTGGCAAGCTGCAACATGCGAAGTGAATGAAGATCTTCAATGTCTCGAGACTTTCTCGCTGAGACCTGCATGCAGCCGCATCAACAATACGTGTCCATGCCACAGCATACACACCTACAGTTGTAAACATCATTTTGACCTTCTTGCGATGGTCACAAGCAACCTGAGAAACAGTCTCCCTGGATGGTATGAGGCGAGAACGTTTTTGTAGGCACGGCCCCCTAGTACCAACATGATGTTTGAGGGGTGAGGAGCTGGGGCCCGCGTTGGAAGTGGAGGGGGTTGTGACCATTGTAGCGGGACGTTCTAGGTTAGATGATGCGTAGATTGGCCGACTTGCTGAAGAGCTTGAGACAGACATTCGAAGCTCGCCTGAGTGTGGTGTGGGGGTGGTTGAAGTTCAAAGTCGTATTGCTTACTAATGATTGCTTGCGGGCGCTGCCCCGAGCTCGGGATGTGGTGGGTGTGGATAAACGAAGCTTATCTTGAAATTTCCCGTCCATACTTTCCATGTTATCTTAGCATACAATAGTTCAGTCCATTTTGTGGCATCCGGTACTTTGAGTAGGGCCGTTGAGCAACATTCCTGATCTTATTCTTGGTCATATCTTGGTATCTCAGATTTCAAAAGAATGAAGGACGTTAAGCGGACCTTTTTTGCTACCAGCTGCTACTGGTCCCTACCTAGTACTTAGTACTGACCTCGGTTAGGTGCCGTACGCAGGATGACGGTCCTTCTGTGGGCAGTGAATCAAAATTAACCTCCTGAGTACCAAGGAATTCATGGGATGCCGTACCGGGATAGCCTAAGTACCATATGAGAGCGGGTACAATTTGATAGCCGAGTGTCTAGTAGAAGGTAGTGGGTAAACATTGATCATTACGGTATAGGTTGGTGTGTGAAAAAAACGGTCCTCTGATGAATGGTGAGAGTACGTACGCAAACTTCCCTACTTGCAACAAGCGTTGCTACACGGCGACCCTCAGTGATGCTGCACTCAGCAGGCCACTGTGATTTTTTACTTTTACTTTTATTTTTATTTTTATTTTCATTCCTCTTTCCTTCTTAGAAGCTCCCGACGAAACAAACTAAGACACATTATGTAATGAGGAGATCTAGCAACAGTCACATCTGTAAAAGGAAATTGCGCACCATCCGCAATTTCCTTTTGCAGAACTTGGGAAGGGCCGACTGACAGTCGGCGCTAACCTTGGTTGCGAAAAGCACAAGAGGTAGGATGTAATTAGTTATTATACATAGATAAGTCTGAGTACATCGATCTTTTCACTTTGTTCCACCAACTGAGCGTTGCCTCGTTAAGTGCCCATAACCTGTCATCTTCCTCCAAAAGATGTTGAGAATGTGGATGTTGAAACCATTTTGGATCGAAATCGCGTAAGATGCGGATTCCGTCTCGACACCGGGCTCTGGAGAGTGAGACGTATAGACTGCGCTTTGGTGGACCATCGTCGAGGGAGATTGATAACTTCAACGGTTCCCGCAACCTGTGCAAAAACATGTTATTTAGCTCTATTTTTCGCTATTTACATCTGTAGCAAAAAAATCATAGGGGCTGTCTGAGTGCCCCCGGAGAGACCTTGCAAGCAAGGTAACAAGCCTTTCACCTTTGCCGACATGTGCTACAGTCTTGGTGAGACAAGACAGTGTAGTAGGTGTCAGTGTAAGGGTGATCAAAAGCAAGATCTACTGTATTGGCATCGACAAGGGTTTTATCCCAATGCTGCGAACGAGTGCATACAAGCAGCAAGTAACCTATGATTTAAAGTCTGAGGTAGACGACATACAACAAAAGGGGTAATCCAGACCTGGCAAGCTGCACTCTCCTCGCCGCACAACCACGCGAGTTTGCTCGCAAGGTGACTGAAAACATCAGCAAATCCCTGATTTCGGCTCAGTGACACAGCCTCTTTGCCAGTCACAGTGTGACATACAGTAATCCACAGCCACTCGGCTTACTGCACAGCAACATTACAATTAAATTATTTCCTGTCAAGTAGCACAGCTCCTACAGGGTTCAGTTCCCACAGTCCCGCGTTGCCTACAGTAGTATCGGCATGTGTCACAATGGATCTCAGGCTGACGGTCCAACAGTATGGCAGATTAACCCCAAATACACAATTTTCAGTCTCGTGCATTTTTCTTACGACAATTTTCATCATCGACCGTAACGTGCGGACATTCGATGTTGTCAGATGGGTGCACACGACTACGAAGAGACCAAGTAATAGCCATGGGTTGTAATTGTGTATGCCAGACGAAAGTACAAATGTGATATGATCAAAAAGTTGGCCATTGCCCATAGATCGAAAGGGCACTCTGGGAAGACGAGACGAGGCAAGCAACAAGTAACATGGAGGTATTGGCGGGCGCCAAGCTCAAGCGAATTAGAATATACATAGAAATAGGGCATTAACGGGCTGATAGTCAAGGCGCTCAATGATCCAGCGAGACCAATGTTGCCAAAGCTCATGTTAACGTACGCCGACACTCCAGAGTAACCACCAGCGTGGGTATGCGGGGGTGTCAAACTGGCGTTATGAGGCGAGTGGTTTTGTAAAACATATCCATCAATGGAACGTGCTTGCAGGCCGTGCAGCTGAGGTGCCAAATGCGACGGTCCATAAGACCCTTGCCCTTGCATTCCATACAGGCTAGCCTGAGATGCGTAGATGTCTGCAATCGAACCATTGGGGTGGATACTCTGTGGTAGGTGCCGCCCAGCAGCAGGGCCATGAGCTAAGCCGAGAGCTTGACCGTTGAGGTTCATGTTGATCATTTGATGTCCATGGTATCCACCGTTGTAGTTGTCTACCTGTTCGCATTGTAGTTTGTTTTGAATACATTTGCCGTAGGGAGTATTGCGAATGAGTGGAAGAACCGGGCTTATACATGACCGGGGGGAGTGGAAGAGCTACAAAAGAAGCGCCGACCGGGTCGGCGTGGAGTCCGTAGGGCTTAGGGCGCAATCGTCACGAAGGCCCAGTTCTGGCAATCCGTTCGCAAGCTTACTTGATTGCGTAAAACGTCCCTTTGATGTCCATGGTATCCACCGTTGTAGTTGTCTACCTGTTCGCGTTGTAGTTTGTTTTGAATACATTTGCCGTAGGGAGTATTGCGAATGAGTGGAAGAACCGGGCGAATGCCCTGAAGCGAGCGACGGGGAAGCGAGTGGAGAGAAGGAGAAAGAGACAACGAGGGAATCAGTGCGTGTTCCTCCTTATACATGACCGGGAGGGAATGGAAGAGCTACGAAAGAAGCGCCGACCGGGTTGGTGTGGAGTCCGTAGGGCTTAGGGCGCAATCGTTACGAAGGCCCGGTTCTGGCAATCCGTTCGCAAGCTTACTTGATTGCGTAGAACGTCCATTTGATGTCCATGGTATCCACCATTGTAGTTTGTTTTGAATACGTTTGCCGTAGGGAGTATTGCGAATGAGTGGAAGAACCGGTCGAATGCCCTCAACGAGAAGGGCGCGCTGGGTAGGCTCCACGTAGTCAAGTGCAGTCTGGACATCATAAGTAAGCGGTATATCCGATGGGTATGAACACCGACTTGAACGCAATAGTTGCCATATGAGTCGTGCAACAACTTCTCCAAGCATGAGCGATTAAGCAATTCTTCGACGAGCATTTTTCTAGTGCTATGTTCAGCCACGCGGATACACTGTATGGCGGGGGGGCGTGACTGGTCTGCCATTTACAACACGGCAAGATCACCAACCTTTTCAATGACATTGGAGCTGAATTTCTGAACTGAAAGAGCGCACACATTCCCTGCGAATTGACGAATGACACCATCGCTGAAACGATTGTCGTTCAGGTCAAGAATATACTGTACGACCTAGTAGACGATGAAAAGTTAACATCCTCACGCCGTAGTTGTGGATGTGTCATGATGCTCACATAGTTTCCGTATGGGTCCTGGACCAAGGTGAGAGCGTTATAGGCGATCTCGTTCACAAGTTGGACACGTTGGTGATTGGAAGCATGATCAATACATCGTTGTAGCACACAGCATCCGTGATGGTGAGTCGCAACTTCGACACAATTCGCAGCGACAGCATTGTAGATAAACTGCAAGGAATGGACGTAAGCATCAAAATACCAAAACAATGCGTCACACATACCTGGTTGTCTTCAGGGGCAACTTTGTTGAGACATTTCTGGATGACATGGTTCCCATTGAGGTCCTTGATGAGCACAACAACATGGAGGCTGAGCGCGACGATAATAGAGTGTATCTGCACATTGTATCTCTGATCAGCCTATGCTCTCCCGTAAGTCTAGAAGAGAAGAAATGGAGTGAGTCAGACTTGCCTGTCGTCTAGTGGACAGAAAGTCAATCATTTTTTGTACAGCACGAGTACCATGCATGTCGAGTGATATATTGACCAAGTCCTGCGCAACCGATTCGCAGATGACATTTCGCTGTTCGTTGGTGGAGTATTCCAAGAGCTTTTGGCACAGGTAATTACCAAATGGATCTTCGCAAGATCAGTATCACAACACTCAACGTAAGATGACGCTAGCGCCCACCTGTCATCAGATCGGCAAAGTGTCCGAAGGTTTCGCGGAAGATCATGTCACGATGCTCGGAACACCTTCCTCGAGCTTCTTTTGAAGGTACCGGCAGCCATGTTGATCCTTGCACAATGCTGGAATTTCACCTTGCAGGTCTTCGATACGGGTACCGGCAAACCGGTTGACTAGAAAAAAAAATTGAATTGAGTTTCGAGGGTTGAAGAGGCTGGGGATTTACGGTCCATGTCACCGCGTTTGTGCTTGGGGCCGTGTAAACCGTTCATATTACCGTCGGGTGCGCCACCCCGTCCAAGACCAAGACCATAACGGGACCCATTGTGGTGGTAAAGTGCGGTCGAGCCACTCGACCCATTGGCCATAGCACCGTTCCGACCAGCAGCATCAAATTTGTAAAGCACCGTAGCGAGAACCATCTAATTGGCCGGCGAGGCCATATACCGAGTCGACACTGTATTGCTGCATTGGCGATGAGAAACTTATCAATGGCGACAAAGAACGAAAAGTAAATACCTCAAACGACAAGCCGGAATCACTAAATTGGCTGGATGGTAACCGAGACAACGATGGTTGAACGTCAGCCTTGGCCGCATCCTCAAGGTGATGGTTTCCTTGAGACGATAAACGACCACTCAGGTTTTGACCATCTGGAGTGAGAGGTGTGCCTGGAGTTGGCAGCAAATGATTACTGCTACCGTTCACCATGGAAAGAGGTGTCGCAGGGACAGATCGCATAGCATTGCTGAGGTTATCGAGTGGGGAGCCCCGACGAGAGGACGGAGGACCAGAAGAACCAAGGGTCAATTGCGAGTGCTGTCCAATGAGGGGGGTGTTGACGTCCCGGTAACCGCGCCAGCAAGTTTCCCACCAAGATCTATCGAAGAGGTCAATGTCATGGTTGGGTTTGTCACTGTGCGACGTTCGGTCCTAGAGCTCATGCCATCTGAGGCACGGGGGTTGCCGATAAACTGTGGCCATTCAGACGTTTTTCACCACAAGCCGCGAAAGAGTTCCGTGGAGAGGTCTGTGGACGATGAGCGAGATCCAACGCAGCGGAAGATGTTGATATCTCACCAAAAAAAAAATGAAAAATAACATTCAAGGGTCGAGAGCGAACCTTACCTTATTCGCATAGGATGCAAACTTGTCATCATCCGATGTCGGAAGGTTTCTCAAGACATCTTGACAATATGAGGCACAATGGACCAAAAATGGCAAGATTCAAACTCACTATGCATCTCCTGGTCCAACTGCTCATCGAGCATCATGCCAACATTGTACTGTTTACCAGGATGTGCATGGTCGTCCTTGTTACATCGCCCACTGACCATCATGGACTGCGTAACTGGACCAGGGCTTGGTGTGTTACGGTTTACGAGGGGGTACACTATTTCACTACAATTTCTTATTCACTCGACCTCTAGTCTCGCTCTCCTCACCGTACGCGGTTGTATTCGTAGCGGAGTCGTCCTCCGCTTTCCTCTTTTGGCTATATGCTGTATTCGTACGCTTTCATTCTCTTCCGTCTCACACGGCGCCCCGCCTTCCCCATTTAGACTTCCTTCTTATTCCGCTGCAGTCGCCTTATTCGGACTTCACCGCCTGCGGCATAGCTTTTCTATTTATAACCTGTCATGACTCTTCATGACTCCTCATGACTCGCACTGACTCTCTTGCTGCGCATCGAGTCATATTTTAGTTACTGCGGATGCTGTGCATCCTCTCCTTATTTAGAAGGGGCCTACCGTATATAAGGGCGCTCTCTCGCCCTCCTGTAATTTCCCTAAGCTAGTTCTACGCAATATCAGTGTAGTTCCTAGTGACCACCGAGTCTAGCGACGTTCCTAGATAGGTGAGACCAGCTTAGGCTTCGCGTCGTCTCGAAGCTCGGCATCGCTCCTCGAGGATCCCTCTACTCGTCACTCGCTTTCACTTCTTCACGCGCGAACTTTTCTTCGTATCGCAGCACGCTACGTCACTACTACGCTGTGCGTTACATGGTGTAGCCTGGTTCGGTCTTTTCCCAGAGAGTGCCATCCCTCGAAAGTGCTCTACCAACTCTTCGTCATGACTGCTTGTGAAAGTGCGACGACTCGCTGGCATGCTCTTGGCACCAACACGGTTGTACTGGCCATTGACCGCAGATCCGAGCTCAGGCGAGAGATCAACGGATGGAGCGTAAGCAATGGACTTGCGCTTGTCGGAAACAACAGAACCAACGGCCTTGAAAAGAACCTCGGCGTCGACCGAAGAATGGGAGAGGGCTGACTTGATGAAGTTGTTGTCGCCATGTAAAGCAGTATTGACACGCGGTGGAGTGGTAGGGGCAGAGACGGCCAAACCGACAGAGTTGTAAGGGATGGTAAGCAGCTCCTACGCTTGCTGCTGCTCCAAAACCCACATCTGTTCCTCGAACAGCTTCCGCTGGATAATATGCTGACATTCGTGTTCCAAACACCTCAGTTTGAGGTGCTTTGTCGGGAAACGTTGGTGAGATAGCGGCAGGGGGGAACAAGTGATACTTACAGCTGAGATGTCAGGCATGTTAGTACCCAACCTCGCCGCCTGGTGCGGATGAATCTAAATAAGAGATGGGCGCTTGCAAGGAAGAGGACATACCGAGTCTGCGAGGTCGAGGAAAGCAGGGGGACTCTGCTTCCTGCCATCGGAGGTGCGATTATTGGCGGAAGAATTAATGTTTTCAGCAGTATTCATCTTGAATAGTAAAGCGGAGGACGACTTTTCTTCCAAAAGAAGTTGAAGACAGAAAACAAATGGAACGAAGGAACGAGATTAGGAAACGGTAATGCTAGTTGCATAGTGGTATTCCTGGGAGGGGAACGGAGAGTGAGAAGAGATGTACCGAGTACAGCGCAACGAAGAGACCTTGAAGCCAATTTTGAGCCGTTCTAGAGTGGACCGATGATATAATGCGGCCAGGAGGGCTATATGGGGAGACACGCTGGGGACGTGGAGCAGCGATGAGCAAGACGAACGGGGGAGACGAAGAAGACATGCCTAGTGAAAAATGCTGTTCGGACGGTCGTCCTCATTACGATGCCCAGTGACCATCATGAGTGACTGTACCAGGATTAGGTGTAGCTCGAGTAGGTCTTTCTCCAAAGAATGCCATCCTTCGAATTGCTCTACCAACTCTTCGTCATGACCCCTTGTACGATGACTGGCTGGCATGCTTTTCACACCAGCCCGATTGTACTGCCCGTTCACAGCGGATCCAAGCTTGGGTAAGAGGTCAAAGGAGGGGTGCATAAGCCACAGACTTACGCTTGTCGATGATGGAACTCATGGCCTTGGAAAGAACCTCTGCGTTGACAGGCAGTCGACATGATGGTGGTGTTGCTGATGGGACTCTATGAGGGTCGCCCTGATCGAGTTGAACAACACCAATGTTGGGGTCGACGGCCATGACATGATGGAATCAAATATGCTGGCGATGTACTTATCGGAGCATTTGAGCTGCTGTGTGAGGAAAAGGGAAAGTCTGAGTTGAAGACGAAAGAGTTGATCTTCCCTGCACGGATATGAGCGGTATGTGCGGAGGAAGACGACGCACCAGATTGAGGTTTGCGTTTTTCCTGGGATGACGGTTGGCCAATGTCCAAGAGGTCGCAGAGACGCGCTTTGTTGAGGATGAGGTCTTCGAAGAGATCAATCTTGCTTGGCGTTTCCGCGCACTGCACTGTGAGCGTCGTCGCGAGGATGGAGTGGAGCATGGCGCTGGACTTCACTGCCGCCCATCGTCGTTGTCAATGTTGAGCTCAAAGGTTAGCATGTGCTCGTCGCAAAACTCCGGGTGCAGTGATAGGTAAACAATACCTAGGTAAACAACACCACTGCTATTCAATAGTACAGACACAACTAAGGAGCGAACATAGATGGGTATATATTCAACGGCACAACAAAGAGGGAATGTCGACAATGCATTGAATATGACAATACAACATCCTTTATACCTCCGGAGAACCCGACAATAAACCTAAATGAAATGCCATGTCAGATACAAGAACGCAATGTCGAAGGAACACTACTTGTGGTCACCTGGGCTGGCGAGGCGGGGGCGCTTTGCACTCGGCTTGCCTATAACAGAAATGTTCCAGGAAGAACTACCTTTCCTGGTCACCAGGTCTCGTGCAAGGCCAAGGTCATACTCAGCATGATCGTGTCGTGTTCTTGCACCTTCAGCCCTATGTTTGTACAAACCAACCAGGGCAATGCTCTCTGCGCAGCGGGCTTCAGCAAGTTCCCGTTCGAGGCGACAAACGATATGGCGAGCCCTTGCAAGTTCGAGTCCCAGCTGAGCTTCCTCCTCGTCAAACTCCTTGTCCATTGTCAGGCTGACATCGTTCCCCATATATGGTTCCTGTGACTCGATGAGTGTCACATTCGGTGTAAGTAGACAATGGACAAGCTTACCACAGAGATACCCTTGCGGATTGAAGAACGTGATAACGAGGATAACCCGCGAGAAACTGCAGGTGTTGCGATCTGTAAAGAACTACTCGATTTATGGATGGCGCCAACCGCACTTGGAGTGCCGACATGAGGAATCGTGGAACGATGCTTGGAACGGTGTGATTGCGGCTCAGTGGTTGCAGAACACCACTCTCGGACCCAGTTTCCAAATCTGTCAATGATGATTCTGAAGGTAGGTGGGGGCTGTCCATTTGGGTCTTCCCTGGATCCAGAATAGCGTAGAGGATGGGAGATTGAACGCTGAGGAGTCAAGATAGGTAGAGGAAAATGAGGAATTTTTTCAATCTCAGGCCGCATCCGCATCAATTGAATGATCTCGTTAGACGTCAGACACGACACGGCACTTTGAAGCGTGGCTCTTGACCAACTCTCCCTTCAACTTCATACCCAATTGTCCCAGGTGTCTCAAGTTTTTTTTGACCGAGCATGGTGCTCAAAACCATTGTGCGCAGCCCCACTCCGCTTGTCACGATAACAACTACTGCTATACTCTTGAGATCCCCCGTTTGTCCGTCAGTCCTGAACCCCCGGCCGAATACCACGATGTAAATGTGCCATCCCCACCACACTCAGAGCCACCACCCCCCACTTCGCCAGATCTAGATGTTCCACTCAGTCTCCCCGATGACGACAGCGTCCGAGCTGAAGATGCTCGACTGTTTCCAGCAGCCCAGGATCCTCACTTATGGGTGAGGGATTACTTCGAGGGCGCATCAGTTACCTATGGGAAGGGTGATACCTTCCTCGGGTCGTTTCGTAGGGACCAGTATTCGGAAGAACGGAAGTCCAATCTGTATTACCCATTCGCGTCCTCAAAGGATTGGACGACGGCGAAATTCCTTTCAAAGTCAAAACTCAGCATGGCTCTCGTCGATGAATATCTGTCCCTTGACGTGGTGCGTACATTCGACGTTGAATTGACATACATTACTTAGTACAATTTTTGTAGACGAAGGACTTACCGCTTTCGTTTCATACCGCGCGGGACTTATGCTCGCGTATTGAAATGTTACCACCGGGACCACAATGGAAATATCGAGTTGTCTCCTCTGATCACCAGACCAAGGATCCTGTTCACCTCTATTATCGCGATCCCCTAGACTGCGTCAAACTCCTGTTCAACAATCCCTTCTTCGCGGACAAGATGGAGTATGCGCCATATAAGCTGTACATGTCCGCTGAGCGTGATGTCAGAGTGTATAGTGAATGGATGAGCAGTGACGGCGCGTGGGAGATGCAGGTGAGCATTGCGTAGTACTTCATTCTAATGATTATTTCGTACTGACCAACACTGTAGAAAAAGATTCCAGTTGGTGCTACATTGTGTGGGGTTATCCTGTCATCAGATAAGACGCACATTACAAATATATGTGGAGGACGAGTCGCACATCCATTACTCATAAGCCTCGCAAACATCAAGATGGACGCAAGGAACAAGGCTGCAGCCCACAGTTTTCTTTTGCTCGCATTGCTTCCGATCGCCGAGTTTGTCCACGAGTTGCCCAGAATGCGATCGGTACTCGACGCTTGTCTCTTCCACCATTGCTTAGATATCGTCCTCGAGCCACTCAAGCAAGCGATGGAGAAAGGAACCACCATGCCAGATCCGCTAGGGAATCTCCACTATTGCTTCACACCGATAGCCTCTTATGTATATCCTTGATACTCCTGAAGCCATGTTGGTTTCTGTCGTACGAGGCAAGACATCTCCGATCACAATGGCTTCACACAAACAGTTTGGCGACCCATTCCGACATCCACCACGAACCGCCGCCGTCACCAAACAGCAACTTCAGTCCATCGAGCGACTTGCGGCACTTCTCAAGGAGTATTTTGCCGCATGCGAGGAGTTTCGTCTCAGTGGCGTATCGCTTCCTTTCTGGCGCGATTGGCTGCTCGCATCGCCTCATCTTTTTCTTACTCCAGAGGCGCTGCATCACTGGCACCGCGAGTTTTGGGATCATGACGTCTGCTGGTGCCGGATTGCTCTTGGTGATGATGAAATTGACTTCCGTTTCTCGGTGCTTCCCAAAATCACAGGTATTCACCACTTCAGAAATGGAATCACAAAGCTCAAGCAGGTTGGTGGGAGGACACAACGAGATGTGCAGTGATATTTAGTGGCCGTCATCGCTGGCAGTGTTCCCCCACGTATTGTCACTGCGATCCGCACGCTCATGGAGTTCAGGTATCTTGCTCAAGCACCAGCCATCACTTCACGATCGCGAGATAACATTGGGGCTGCACTATGCAAGTTTCATGATCACAAACAGGCCATCCTTGATGCCGGCCTTCACAAGGGCAAAAAGAGGGACCTGGACCACTTTTACATCCCGAAATTGGAGCTCATCCAAAGCGTTGTCCCGAGCATCACGCTGTTACGATTCTTTCTTTTCTTTATCACTTTGTACCAATTACGCGTCTCTTTCGCTCTCCTTGGACTTATGTTCCTTTTCTCTCACGATGACATCTCCTTATCCCAGTAAATCTTGTCGGCGTTCCGACAGTGTTCATTTACCTAGTCATCGTTTCCTTCCATCAGATTCCTTTACCTTCCACAATTACTCATCATCATTCCATGCCTACCCTTAACGTTCCATCGGTTTCTATACTCAACGTATATAAACCTAGACTACTGCTCCTGCATTTCCTCACGCTTGAGCTCCTTTGATTCTCTTGTACCTTCGTGCAATAGATCGCTCTTGACTGTCTCACTATCGGTATTCAGCCTGATCCCCTCGAAACCTTGAACCTTCGATCTACTGGTATCTACCAGTAGCCCCCTCGAACCTTTGACCTTCGTGTGGATCGTCCCACGAAGCCCCCTTGACCACTAAGACTCAGCTCTATAAGTCCTCGTCGAACTTCTGACTCGACGCTCTCCTCGATCCTCGTTTAACCAAGGCTACGCTCGTTCCTACCCGGACCAAGCGTAACACACGCAGGCCGGTTGTCCGCTTCAGTGGTCAGCAGACACCACCGAACATGCGCATATCGAAGTAGTCAAGGAACCAGCTTCGATGACTAATCACCATGATTATGATGCACAGGTTTGCCGTGCCCTTGATCGTGATGAGAGGTGTCGACTTTTTGACGCCGCAATCCGCCTTCAAACGGCAATCAATGATGCTACTGTGGACACCGATGAAGACCGCGACGAGACTTGTGAAGATCTTGAAAGCATTTGCCCACAAGATGTGCTGTGTGACCTCTGGACCGCAAACCGACAATCTACCAACTTCTTTGACGTTGCTCGTAAAGAATCAACTGTCAACCTTCCTCCCCGTACCATCGTCGCAGGCTTTACAGCAATCCACCTTAATTTCGACCCTATACATCGTCGACAATCCATCGATGAGGTTGCAAGGCAGTTCCAACTTCCAGACCTCCGTGCGGCATTAGCAGACTACGTCAAACATGAGGGACGGGCAGGTCGAGGGAGATTCCACACCTTCGGCCGTGCTCGGCAATCGGGACGAGACGCGAGTCTTCCGTTCTCCGAGCTTCAGATCTGGCACAAGGTTCGCCTACAACAGAAGTCATATCACTTTCCAGATAAGTTGGGGTTGACGTTCACCATCAATGCTCACCCACCGGGTGAGGACCGAACTTGGAAATTTGGTCGGTATGATGCCGCCATCCTACAGGTGGATCAGGCTCATCAATGGCCACTCAGTGGTTTGACAGGTGAGTTTTTTTCTCTCTCTGGGGAAACTGTTTTGATTGGCGTTCTAGGACACAACATTGTTCTCGTTCGTCTCATCATGTGTCCCACATGTCCAAAACATGGCCATACCCCTTGGGCAACTCGTGCTCTGGTGTATGCGGAAAGGCTGGATGTCGTGTACCAACGTGGCAGCGAGACTGAGCCGACTACGGGTCTCCACGTACTTCGGATGGCGAAACGTGCATCGGGCGAGAACATAGGAGAGGTTTTCCCATTGGATCAACTGAGGTCATATGCTCACATTGTTCCACATTTTGGTCGTGTTGCTGATAACCGCCTTACTCATTCGAATAGCATTTACGGCTCGAAAAACTTCTTTCTGAATAAGTACTTCGACAAGGACTTCTTCTATTCCATCTCTAGAGTTCTGTAGTACACATGCAATGTCAGATTTCGATTTCTATGTGTCTGCCCTCGCGACAAAAAAGGAAGGCAGCGTGCGTGCGCAAGCAAGTCCGAAGTTCCTTTCTTGGGCACTTACATGTCTGATTCTTGTCGATAACATCTCGATCAGCAAGTCGCTTCGTGACATCCCGGGCCCGCGCGAGCTCCAGTCCCAGGAGCAAAACAAACCTCAGTCTGGTGCGTGTCCATCGTCTTCTACCGCACATACCACTCACATCCGTGCAGGGAAGATCACATCTCTTGCTGTCAACAAAACAGGTCATCTCCCTCACACAGCAGCTCAATATCGCCAGCATATTCGATACCCGACACGAGGCTGTATCTCCAGCTCAAAGCATTTGTGAGGCGGGAGCTTGTCCCTCCTCCAAGGCCACCCGGCACTGGTCCCTACGTCGTGGCTGCCTTGCCCGACACTCAGAGAGATGGCGAATCCACGATCTCTGTCTCAAGTTCATTATCCCTCTCCAGCGTAGCACACGGCGAGCGATTCTCTCGATCTGCTCTTTATCGCGCAGTGCCCCGAGACAGATTACCTTCGCCTTTGTTCGAAATCACGCCCTTGGCTTCACCGGTATCGAAGGGTTTGAGCACAAGCTCCCCTCGGAAGAGCCGCACCTTTTCCTGACGATCGTTCGTGTCCTCTAAATCATTCATCGCATGCTCGAGATCCAAGACGTCTTCCTCGGTGTACCACTGCTTCCCATCCTTTCCTTTCCGAGTTCGACAGCACGCCATTCGTAGGAGGCATCCATCCGATCATCTCAGGTATGATTCGCAACTGCCCTAACGCATGCCTAATCTCACGTTCCCACCTTGTATCTTGTTATTATTACGGAATACATAGAGTCCGGGTTGATGTTTTTTTTCACACGCGTTCATTTGACGTACCAGCACCCCAGCTGCAGCGCCATGACAAACCCAACAGGCGGTCAAAGAGGTAATTAAGTTGACCTCTGCCAGGCGAGAGACTTATAAACAGGCGAGTTCCCTCAGGGTTCGGCGAGGTCTTTTTTACCTCCCACCTCCCACCTCTCCATTCCTCCAAGGTGAACCTGCATGTTCCCTTGTTCCAATGGCACCGACTCGCCATTCCAGCTCTTCCAAGGCCGCTATGTCAAAACCTGCATCCTCCCAGTTGGCTCGTCCGATACGTACAAATGCTGGGAAGGGTGGCTACCTCTCCCAGCTAAGGAAGACCAGCGAGGCTTTGGAGCAGCCCCAGCATGAGTCGCGGGTGAAAGACCTTCTTGTCCATGAACCTGTCAACCATTTGGCTCCGGCTCCGAGTCGTCCAAAGAAGAAAGGGACTACGAAGCAGCGGATCAGGGTCAGTATAACTACATGCAACTCGGTCATACACTAATACTTGGCAGGCTACAACAGAAGAAGCAAACTCGGATCCATTTGAGGCCAATGTCCCGCCAATTGCACCATCTGGCCCAGATGGTCGCTTTGGCTTGCAGCCCGGACCTCCCACGTTCATTGGCAGGCAAACTCTGCATGAGTACGAAAGGGATCGCATGACCAATGACATGACAGCACACACCCGCAATCACGGTGTTCATTCTCCAGAGGTTTGTGGTCTCGTTTGTTTTTTCAGTACAACTCACGAGCATCGTTCCAGATTCTGTGCAATAATTCTGATGAAGGGACCCAGATGAATATTGACGAATGCCGCCGCCGAATGTCTGATTTCAACCGTCAGGAGCTGGAAGGTATCGCATTTATTATCTTTAATTGTGTCATACTAACCAATCTATTGAGTGCCACGTCATAATGACAGCCGTGAACATGGAGAGCATCGTGAGGATCGGATGGATACTACAGGTGATCCACGAGGTGCTCCAATGCAGCCACTTCATCATCGTCCCCAGCATGCGCCTTTGCAACAGCCTCGACTACCACAGAATTTGGCCAGAGACACCGTGCAGCCTCGTCACCCCGTTTCGAATGCTCAACACCTCCATATTCATGCCCTTCCCTCACCACCGCTCTCTCGGTCCAACTCAAACGGCGACGATGCTCAAGTCGATGCTGTACACCATGGTGATGAACGAGCAAGTGATTTCTATGTGTGCGAGATGATGCTCACTGTTGTACAGGCTAATGCTGATTACAATGTGCTTGCCCGCCACCATTTGACCAACCGCTGCCACAGGTCTCCCGATCCTCGCCACCTGGATAATGTCCGAGATGGAAACCATCAGGGTGATGGTGCATCAAGACAGCAGCAAACACAATACGAGGTTCCTGTCGCTCGCCAAGAGCATGTTGCCCCCGTTTTGCAAGAGCGTGGTGCCGGTGTTCCAGATGAGGGTGCGTGAAGACAATCCCAAATGCAATGCGGTTTAACAAGAACGTGCAGCTAACGTTCGAGACGGCAACCATCCAAGACAACGCCTACAAACACCCATTGGTGGGCATGATCGTGTGGGTGCTGGTAACGGTTCGACTGCTGTCGCAACAGACCGCCGGCATGATCCTGACCCCTCGGATCAGCCAAAAGGCCGCCGGGGCCGATATTCTAAGAATCAGAAGAGCGCCATCCAGGCAAAGCCATCCCAGATTAGTTTTTATCCTCCTCACTGGCAACAGCTTCTGGAGATTGCGAAGGCGGAAATGCGACGCACCCTCTTTTGCGGTCATCCTTTTCTTCCGGAAAGGTGGCTCGCTCTCAAAGGGGAATGTTATGAAGTCTTGCTGGGTATTATTGCTCGTTATGAAGAGGAAGAAAAGCCAGTTGAATCTGGTGAGTTGGTATCTGTTCGTTGGCGGTCATACTTAATTGTTTCCTAGGGTACGGTGACTACAAGCACAACATGGCGGAAGTGGTATGTTTCAAATGAATTTGAGAAATAAAATGTCATTGACGATTGCAGCTATACGACGATGTAATAACGTTTCGAAGCATGATAAAGAGGGCTGTTCAAGAAGCAGTCCCTTCGGGATATGCGCTCTATGCTCCCCCATCTGTGGCAACCCGGGAGGCTCGCATAACATTTGTCAAAGACAGGGCCACGTCATTCCTCAAAGATTCGGAGTATCTGATGGGAGAGCCCAACGAACAGGTGAGCGACATTCTCATACACGGACGTTATACTCATCTAGAATCTGCAGGGAAAGAGGCTTAACTTCGGTCACCCGGTACTCAAGCAGGTCTGTCTCTTGGTGTACTATCCAAAGACAAGCAAATCCCTTCGGAACTTCCCTGAATTCCAAGATGCAGTCCCCAGGAAGGCACTCGCCCTAGTGGCTGCAATGGTGCGTCGTTCCTGTCACTCATTACAGTTACTGATTGTGGTTGACAGGTTCATTTTGTGTTGACGCTCTACAAGAATCACGGCAAGGACATCAATCCGAACATCATCTCGAAAGACCTCGAGAGGGTATACAACAAATTCATCGGCAGCATGCAGAAGCTCGATGGTCACCATTCCAAGGGTCAGCGCTTTAGGGGGATGCTCGCTCAATGGGCAGACGAGGGAATGTAAGAAGTCTGTGTATTATCATATCCTTACTAACTTATTGAATAGGGATGGATTCTCTAATGCCCGTGGTGACCATGACGACGACGGCAATGAGTTCGGCATGAATATATCTGATTCAGAGGTGGAGTCGGCGTTGCTTGAGCAGTCAGGAGAAAATGATGTCGAGGACCAAGACTTTGGAGCACATGGTTGCGACGAAGATGAATTTACTGGCTTCGCTGCTCGAGGCGATGATAATCGTGATGGTGGCCGCTCGCACGATAACGTTGGTCGCTCGGATGACGGTGGTCGCTTGGATGACGGTGGCCGCTCGGATGATGGTGGCCGCTCGGACGATAACGTTGGTCGCTCGGATGACAGTGGCCGCTCGGACGATAACATTGGTCGCTCGGATGACAGTGGCCGCTCGGACGATAACATTGGTCGCTCGGATGATGACAATGGCCACTCGGATGATATGGATGATGGCGGCGGTTGGTGATGGTGATGAAGGATTGATGGTTGCCGGTCTGATGGCTCGGAGATGGGTGAGGGAGATGATGGTATTGGTGCTGACGAGTGGATGTGCTAGAGTTAGTAGCGTACCAGTAATGTCATTGATCTGTCCACAAATACAATCTGTTTACCCGTTTTTGACGAGCATGATGTGCGCCAACGAGGGACAGGCAGAACAGTGCCCGCAACACATATATTTACATGGCACATACAGTTATATGATGTATACAATTACACGAGGCATATAGTACATGTAGGTGTACAATTATGTGATGTGTACGGGCATACAGTATGTACGAGTGTAAGGTATTACATAAGGACAGTGGCACAGCACGACAGTCACACCTCACCTGTGCAGTGTCACACAGGTTATTGGTGTCTGTACCCCCTGTACCAAAGCTGCACAGGGGGGGACCTTTCTGTAGCATTGTCAGAGGTGTAGCTTGCTATGCAGAGCAACACAGTATTGTACAACAAATCAGTGATTTGCTGATGAAGTTCCTCGGCTGACGTGCTAGGAATCCTCACAGACAGGGACTGCTTGAGGCAGGTCCTCGTATGATTCTGCTTGGGTTGCCTTGAGAGTAGAAATGGGTTCTGTAAGGCATGCAATAGGTGCAGATCAGTGCTTCCGAAGAGCTGGTAGACTGTGTGAGTCTTTGAAGAATATACCTCTGCAAAGGTTTTCTATTAGCGACAACCACGGGCGTATTTGAATGACATTTCGCTGCTCGAAAGCAGGCTTTGTGCCAATTTCCGCCATTTACATGACTATTGTCGCAAGATTAACAAAAATAGATGGTCACATAAAGATTGGCACTCACCTCAAAGTCCTTGATGTTTCAAGCAACGGGATGCAAGTGAAATTGTCAGACCAGGAAGGGTCAAAGGGGGCTTCCCATCTGCTGAGGTGACGATGGCACTTGCTTGTGCAGGATTGTAAAAGGGTAGTGCGGAGACGATCACTGAGGAAGTGGAAGAGGTGTGGCGGAAGAGGGACGGTTGGTGGGAGCAGGAGTGGAAGTGGAAGGGAAGTAGCACGAGGTTGGTGTGAATGCTCACTTGAGGAGGGGCATGAATGGTACTGTGGGGAGGAAGGCGGGGGAAGGCGGGAATGTCGATGGGAAGTAACACTGGAATACAAGGTTGAAGAGAGAGTGGTAGCATGGCTCTCACATAGATTGGAGGTGTTGCCTTGAGCAGACCTGGGCGCTGTAAGAGAAGGATGAGCAAGAGAGAGACAAGAAGAGATGGAGATGGGAGTGGTGCCAAAAATTGATAGGAAATGCGAGAGAGCACGGGAGAAGGATGATCTAGCAGAGAGCTTACTTCAGGTGTCTGGCCTCTTTCCACTGTGGATGGATATTAAGCATTGAGCAACGCAAGATGTGGCCCCGATGGTGTATAAATGTTATGAGTGCTAGAGATGGCAGTAGCTGAACGAGTGGTCGGGAGAGGGGAACGGAACAAGCAACACCCAACAAGGAAATGAAGCGATGGATAGGCACACAGGAGGAAGGGACCACCGATGGAGGGGAGCCGAGATGCGAACTGCGGTCTGTGACCACGAGTGGCAGGAAGAAAGCCAGTCGAGTGTCAAGAGTAAACTCAACGATGCACCGCCCACAGTGGAAGGTCGACACAAAAATCATGGAGAAGCATGCAGACCATACAAACAGCGATGCATCGATACACATGACAATGTTTTGTATACATGATGTGATCCCCCGCCTTTGTATTCTTGGGCCTGGTCATGGGCGTACAGCGAAGGTCCCTGCTTCCTCAGCCTTGCCTTTTGTTGCGTTTGGTGAATATTCATGCCCGCGAGGTCACCATGGGACCGTGGGAAGCATGCCAAACCATGGGTCACCGTGCCTCACACGACCAACCTTGTGGTAACTCTCTTTAACTTTAAGATCCATCACATTGACCTCCCGACATTTTCAGCGACGACTTCGACTCCAGCGAAGTTTATGTTCCCAGCACCATTGACATGTGCAAGCGAACAACATGGAAGGTGTGTGTCGTGCACCATACCGCATTGTCAACGACTGAAACTGGTGGTGCTTTCAGATCCTGATAGGGACAAAGTCGATTCTCACCACCATACACTCTTAAGTTCGAGACTCCTCCTCTTTGGACTCAGACACTGTTCCTGTCTTTGGGTCTGGTTCTAACTTGATGCCTTCTCCTCCATCGATACCTATTGACGTATGCCCTAGTGCTACTGCCATTGACTCTGATGGCGACGAGAGTCTTTACCAGTCTGTTGACAAGGAAACTCGCCAGATCATTAGGTGTGTTCATTCAACCCAACCTGAATCTCAAATTTGATCGTACATCCATCCATAGATGGACATTGTTGCTCTGCCTCTTCACCGTGCTAAATTGGACTTGGCCTATTGTATCAAAGGCATGTACTGCATCCTCGACCTCATCATAGAGCAGGGTCGTGGTGGCCTCGATAGGTACCCCAAGTTAGTTCGCTGCGCTTGTTCCCACTGTTGATATGATATCAGTTGATAAGATCACCATGTCTCAAAATTCCCTCGAGGCATTTATAAATAGTGTTTACCCGGGTGTATACACGAGCATGACCAAAGTCAACTTCAAGGCCCTCAATCTCATCTAACTTGTCGGTGTCTATGGCAGCAGAGAGGAAATCATTCCATTTTTATTGCAACTTGAAGCTGTCCGAGACTGTATATGTCATCTTCCTAGGAACATTCATCCTTGACGCTCTGCTTTGGTAGCGCGGCGCAGCTTCTCATTGATCCTGAGAGACACGTGCACACTCTGTTCAGGCTTATACATCATCACAACACCAGAGCAGACTGGGGGTGCCCATCAGATGTTTATTTTATACTGGCCCGAGCAAACAACTTGGGACAACTGAGCCCATGTAGTCATATTTTCCATTGGAGACGGCCAGCCTGGGTTGACAATTTCACGATCAAGATGGCGGGCCTGTGATGGGCTCCCAAAGGCATATAGGGGGGATGATGAATGAACAAACGGGCCCGCCGATATTGAATAGGGGAAGCATGAAAGAGGTGAGTGTGCCAGCAAGTGACACATAGCAGTTGTATGCAATAAACAAGCAGCATTAGCAAAACCATGATATTGGCACAGTGCTACAGTGGGTACAGTCAGTACAGTATGGGTACAGAGTGGTACAGAGGCTACAGGGAGGCTATACACACAATCAATATTTGTCCTATAGCAAAAATAAGCATTTTGAAACACTTTTGTATTTCTGCACAGAGGGGGACCTTTCTGTAACACTGTATGCACTGTAGAGCACTGTAGAGCACTGCACAGCACTGCACAGTAAAGTCATGATTTGCTGATGAGGCCCGCCAATGATACATAGCATCTGCATATAATACATGAGTGGGCCTGCCGATGACACCTAGGGTTTGAATGTAATACACGGGTGGGCCCGCCAAAGAGATATATGAGATAAATACAATATACAGGTGGGCCCGCCAATGAGATATATGAGATGAATGCAATACACGGGTGGGCCTGCCAATACTGTATATGAGATTTACACAATATACGGGTGGGCCCGCCGATACTATATATAAGATGTGGACAATACACAGGTGGGCCCGCCAATACTACATATGAGATGCACACAATACACGGGTGGGCCCGCCAATACTATATGTATATGAGATGTACACAATATACGGGTGGGCCCGCCAATACTATATATAAGATGTGCACAATACACAGGTGGGCCTGCAAATAGGATGGATGGGATACACACCATACACAGGTGGGCCTGCCAATAAGACATATGAGATGGATGCAATGCACAGGTGGGCCCACCAATACTATATATGAGATGTACACAATATACGGGTGGGCCTGCCAATGGGATATATAGGGTGTGCACAATACACAGGTGGGCCTGCCAATACGATATATGAGAGGCACGCAATGCACGGGTGGGCCTGCCGATACTATATATAAGATGTGGACAATACACAGGTGGGCCTCCCAGTACTACATATCAGATGTGCACAATACACGGGTGGGCCCACCAGTGAGACATATGAGATGGATGCAATGCACAGGTGGGCCCACAAATGGTACGTGGGATATATACATACGTAATGCGAGAATGGGCCTGCCAATGAGATATATGAGATGAATACAGCACACGGGTGGGCCCGCAAATTATATAGAGGATCCACGTGTGGGCCAACCGATGCGACATGCGAAGGGGATGAGGTATGCGGGTGAGCCCGCTTATGATGCAGAAAGTCCACAGGTAGACCCAATCATACTGAGGAACCTCATACAATACACGGGTTGGCCCACCAAAAACACATAGGTTAGCCATACAATATACGGGAGGCCTGCTGATGACCCATGTAAGATGGATGTAAGACATGGGTTAGCCCGCCAAGCATATGTGGGAAGCAGATGTAACACACGACCGAGCCTGCAAACGAGATGTTTAAGATGGATAAATACACGGGTAGGCCTCCCAATTATACAGAGTGAAACGACCCTACGGACTCATGCTTGGTGAAGCCATACTTGCTAGGTCGCTTGAGACTAAGAAAAGCCCAATAGAGGAGATGAGTCTTATAAGAGGAAGGTCTGTAGGGGAAACTCCAAGAGGACAAGACTGAGGTCCTCCTGGCGCTGCATTGGGGGTTTA
>JBBPJP010000142.1:0-47307 GCA_038088775.1 Boletus barrowsii
TAACGAGGCGATCGTAACACTGATCAATAGCGCAGGTGGTTGAAAACATGGTAGCAGACTAGCAGTGAATGTAAACGAAAATTTACCATGTGTCACACATCATGGACACACTCACTCAGTTGGGTCTGTCCCCCGGCAGCTTCTGAGGTGCAATTTTTTCAATTGTGTTTTTCGCAACATTTTGCAAAGTGCTGTAAGTGATTTTTGTTCGTCACTTGCCTTAATGCCCTGGTCTGCCTTGTCCCTGACATTTGACTGATCTACCACATCATGCAAATCAAAATGCTTCAAGATATTCCTGAGTGATCCTTCAAGTGATTATATGGACTCAAAGTATGCACCCAAAACGACAAAAATTGGAACATACCGACTGACTGAGCAACTTGAAGAGCAGCATTGCACAATGGGACATTCACCTTGATGGACTCGGTTTTTGGACTGGCAGACTTGAGGTTTGGGAGGTCCTTGCCTTGGGATTGAGACATTGTATCAACATGTGGATGGGGTCTTGCCACCATACATCTTGCATTTGATGCAAGGCATGGGATGTAAAGGTCCTTGGGGGAGTTATGCACAAAAGGGGCTGTGAAATGGATAACCTAGTCAGTGTTGTCTCGAAGTGAGGGGTGACTGGATAGTTCAAATACACAGGCCCTGGACTGGAAGAACCTGGAAGTAGAGAAAACATGGAGAAATTGGACACAGTCATGATGTGACTTACCTCACCACCTTTTGTAGGGGCTAAGGCTTGAGCTGAGCCATAAAGGAAGGCCTGGCTGTAGCCAGCTGGCCCTCAGAGACTCAGAGTCGAATCCAGGTCCTGAAACACAGTGCTACAATGGTGGGGTTTTAGCCTTTGAGCATAATGGAATACATATCACTTACCTATTCATGTACTTCCCTGGCACTGTTGGTAGGTAAAGTAGCTAGAAATGAACTGTAGTTTGTAAACACACCAGGCATGACCAGAGTTGGCAACTGCTGCATAGAGCAAGTGAATATGTGCAAATGTTTGACTTTCGTTTTCCATAGTGCACCTTATTGGGGGTGATTGGGGGTAAGTGTCTTCTTGGCCGCCAAATTCCTTCACATATCAACATCATGATCCATCATGGGAATGGCAGCTTGTTGCTCTCAGAGTTGGAACTCCATTGCAAACAGTGATCTGGCCAGTGAGGTTCAAGTTAAACATCAAGACCCGGACACAAGCCTTTCCCATTGTTGAAATCACTGTGAGTCCCAGATGTCCTCATATCTGAAGTATTTTCAGCTAAGCCCAATCTTTAGATAGCAATGTTCACCTGCTTTCAAAATTCACAACCAAATTTCAGTCCCATGATAAATATTGCTCATGTTGATGGCAGGTATGTGCTGGAGGAGGAGCTAGGGGCCAGCTCATATGGTATGTACATGATGGAGGCCTGTAGCCTGTCAAAACACTTCACATTGACTTTGTTCCTTCCATTAGCCACAGTTTATCGTGCTCGGGACATCATCACAAAGGAACTTGTGGTGGTCAAGATAGAAGTCACCTCTCACAGGCCAGAATCGTATCTGGAGCATGAATACTGCATCCTTACAGAACTCTATGGCAGTGGAGTGACTGGATTGCCTTGCCCCCACTGGTTTGGAAGAGAAGGGACATATTATGTCATGGTTATTGATAACCTTGGACCACCTTTGGATCAATTGCTCAAGGCATACCCTAGTGGTGCATTCCCACTGCAACATGTTGCTATGTTGGGATTACAGATGGTCTGCCTCTACCACTGCACATGTCGAAATCGCTGACGAGATCTTGCTGACAGATATGTCATCTTGAATACATACATTCCCATAATGTCATCCACCAAGATATCAAGCCCCAGAATCTGCTTATGGAACTCATGGAACATACAGACACCATCTTTCTTATCGATTTTGGCATCATAAAAGAGTACTGACACCCATCGTCGTGTATCCACATTCCAATGCGGGAAGGTGATGCACTCATTGGCACACCAGCATTCACATCTACAAATAGCCACCTTGGGCTAGAGCTCAGCCGAAGGGATGACATTGAAGCTTTAGCCTATACCCTATTATTTCTCTGTGGCAGATCATTACCATGGTTGGGACCTCCAAGCAGTCAAACACTCTCATCATCTGCTATCCATTTGCTGAAGGAAGCTGCTGCAGCAGGCCGATTCCCCAACATGCCGACAGAACTTTTAACTTTACTTTCATACGCTCACAGCCTTTCATTCACACAGAAGCCAAACTACAATTATCTTCATGCTCTCCTCCTTCCTGTAACGTCATTGCTGGTCATGGTTGCAAAAGAAACAAAGAACCTTTCTGCTGGAAGAGTTTTACATGTTGGTGTGGAACCCAAGGACAGCCAAGATGGGCCCCAGAGGGGCAAACAGACTATAGTGCTCCAAACATAAGTTATTCGCATCAATCGCTAAATTGTTTGATTTACTGAACATCTGTAGTTGTCATTATACCAAGCATGTGCAAGCACAACAGAGACCAGGGTGGTAAAATAGTTTTGTATGTACTCTATGTAATGTGTTCTTTTGAGCCCTTCCAACACAATGGACAACATGCATGGTCAACGTGAGCTGGTAATGGCCGACTCGCAGCTGACTTCAGCTAAGTGCAGGAACATGGCAACTGATGCTGGCTAACTCAGTTAGCTGGGTCACTCCTAGTCGGGGATTACGTGAAGTTGGTCGAAGTAAAGTTGAGTCACTCGCTTAGCTGAGAGTGACTGGGCCAAACTGAGTCAAGCTGAGTCATGGCAACACTAGCAACAGCGTAGTCGGAGGTGTCTGTTTCTATAGTAATGGGAACATCCGGAGTCCAGTGAACGAGCACCAGAGCAGATGTAAAGGCATCCTTGAGGCATTGGAAGGATTTCCAGCATAAGTTGGAGAAGTTCCAAGGAGCTTCTTTTCAAGTAAGACGCATGAGAGGAACCACGATGTCAGAGTAACCCTGGATGAAATGACGATAGAAGTTGGTGAACCCCAGGAAGGACTGAATGTCCTTGACCTTCCATGGTTCTGGCCATTCCAGTATTGTTTTGATTTTGTCAGAGGCCATGGAGAGGCCAGAGGGAGAGAGTACATACTGAGGTACTCAACCATGTCTGAGTGGAATTTGCATTTCTCTGCTTTGGCATATAAGCCATTGGCATGGAGACATTGGAAGACTTCTCGGACGTGCTTGCGATGCAATTCCATATCATGGGAGTAGATCAGAATGTTGTTGAGGTAAACCACAACACAAATGTCAAGCATATCCGGGAAGATACTGTTGACAAACTGCTGGAAGGCCACTGGAGCATTGGTAAGTCCAAAAGGCATGACAAGCCATTCAAACGATCCATAGCAAGTGCAAAAGGAAGTCTTTCACTTGTCTCCCTCTGTAATACAGACCAAATGGTATGCATGATAGAGATCGATTTTCGTGTAGACTTTCGCTCCGGAAGGCACATCAAGGAGATCGGAGGTATGGGAAGTGGGTAGCAGTCTTTGCGTGTGACTTTGTTCAATCCTCAGAAATTGACACAGAGTCAGAGGGAGCCGTCCTTCTTCTGGATGAACAACACCAGAGCTGTGTGCAGGGACGTAGACTAGCAGATAAATCTAATGTTGAGGTGTTTGTCAAGGAAGTCTCAGAGAGCTTGTTGTTCTGTGGAGGAAACAGAATAAATCTTTCCAACCAGAGGTTCTGCACCTTCCTCCAGGTTGATCTTCAAGTCAAAACGATGATAAGGGGCGAGGGTATTGGCTTTCTTCTTGCTGAAGACATCCATGAAGTCATGAGGAACACCAACAAGGTCACCTTTCTCGGTAGAGGAGGCAACAGAGGTGGAAGCAGAATGAGCAGAGATGTCTTCAGTAGACTGGAGTGAGAGGGCAAACTGGACTGAGCCCTCCATCTTGCAGGTGCAATGAAATGCAACAGCATTGACGAAAGAGATGTAAGGGGCTGGAAGTCCAGGTGCTTTAGGCAGATCCGGAGAGCATTCCAAGGGAGGAGTATCAATGGAAGGTGGAGCGCTCAGAGGTGCGGAGGGTGATATCGGGGTTGGCGTTCCCTCTGCAGAAGTTCGGAAAGTGATGCTGCTTGTAACCCAATCAATCAATGGATTGTAGCGGGTGAGCCAGCAATGTCTGAGAACAAGACTGCATGAGGAATCCAACAAGGTTACATAGAATGTGTCAGAGGTGGAAATGCCAGAAGCAAAGGAAATGGTGAGATTTATTGCTTGAGAGATTTGGGAAGTGGAAGATCCATCAAATAAACAGAGATTGATCAGAGAAATGGAGTACATAGGGATTTGATGTTTTTCAATGAAAGTAGAGTCTATAAAGCAATGGGTAGAGCCTGAGTCAATGAGAATAGGTACATCAGAGATATCATGTATGGGAAGAGAAACGAGAGGACAAAGGGAGTTCAGATTGGAAAGAGCAGACACTTTGAGATGTAGTTCCATGAGAGCACAGTTCAGATCAACACAACTCACAGCCTGTGTGGATGCTCGAGAGTCACGCTCTATTTTTTCGCTTCCGAGGAAGTGGGGGTTGATACTGTGGCTTCTGGAGTAACAGTAGCAGCATGGGCTTTCGACACCCTAGATGTGGACTTCAGGCAGTCTTTGGCAGAGTGTCCACTCTTTCCACAGAAGAGACAAAGGTTAAACTTTATGTGGTGCTGACATTCCTCCGGAAGGAGTTTACCGTCTTTGCCTAGTTTTGAAGAGATAGTGTCAGATTTAGGAGGGTTGGTGTTACCCTTCTTGTTGTTGTTCCCTCCGGAAGAACCAGAGTTGGAACCAGAGGTCAAAGACATAGAGGAGCCCTTGGACTTGTCATCCTTGGGCTTGGAAGAATTGTTAGTCGGAGTGGAGTTTGACAACTTGCTAGAGGAATTGTTGCCAGAGGAGTTTGATCCAGAGACCTTTGAAGTGTGTGAGATCTCATCCTTGCGCTCCCAGTATCTCTGGTCAATTTGTTGCACTAGAGTGCGCATGTCACGAATGTTGTCAGATTTGCCATGACAAGCGATCTCGTCCTTGACATGATCCGGGAGTCCATTATAGAAACTCCAGTGGAGAGCACCAGGTCCCCATTCTCAGACTTGGTTCATGAGACAATTCCACTTGACAATGTATTTGGAGATGCACTGAGTGTCTTTCATATGCAGTTGAGCCTCTGCTTCAGCAATGGGATCATGAGGACTGAAGTTGGTCTGAAGTTCATATAGAAATGATTGCCAAATGTCCATCCAGAGGGGATGGTTTGCCAGAGCATTAACTCTGAGCAAGTCCAGCTCAAAGTAATTGAGTGCCATCCCTTTGAGGTAGGACTGGGCAAAGGTTACTTTGCTCAAGTCCTTTTTGAAGGACTTCTCATTGGCCTGGAAGTTGATCTCACATTGTACAACAAAGAACAAAGTTTCTTCAGGTCAGACCCATTGAAGGTATCTGGTTCTTGGACCTTGGTCTTTGTGTCACTGGAGGTATTCTTGCGACAAAGAGCCATTCGGGTCATGTCGCAAATAGCGGTTGCAAGTTGGGTGAAGGGCTCAAAAGCCAAGGGGACATTATTTGGTTCATCGTCATTTCTGGGATTACCTCCGAAGAGGTGTTTGGTACCTGGAGTTGATGTTGTGGACGAGCCATTGTCTGAGGGATCGGGGTCATCGTCACCACCACCATCACCACCTCCTGCTGCTGCTCTGCTGCTTCTGGGGAGTGGAGTTCCAGGGTGATCAGCACCCCAGAAGTCTTCTTCGTCTTCTGGTAAGACCCAGAAAAGAGGACTGTCGAAGGAACGGTCTTCTGGAAGTGGAGTGAGCATGGAGAGGGGCATATGAGCATGCCATTGAGAAGATGCTGATGGGGCAGCGCACTGGGTGAGACTGATGAACTGGTACTATACGCAAGCTGCCAAAGGCAGTTCATAGTAAGTTGGAGTGTGAGGGTTGGGAAGTACAGGTAGTCATGACAGAAAGTGAGGATTTTGACAAGAGTGATTACAAATATACTGTCAAGTCCAGGTCCTCCAGGTCAAGTCTGGTGGAGGTCCAAACGTAAGGGGGACGTAGGGGCAGAGGTTCAACAGAGATGTCAATGGAGGTACAGAGATCGAAGGTGTGAGGACATTGGTGCAGGACTTATGTGTCACACCCTTGTCAATCCTTGTGTCCTCGTATTTCAGAGGGAAATAGAGTTGAGAAGGAAGGAAGGGATAGAGAAGAGACCAGACTTGAAAGGGGGGAACTTCATTAATATTCGTAATGAAGAAACTACAAGGAAGTACAGGAGGGTTTATATACTACAGGTCTGGTGGAACTCCAGACCTAGGATATCTATGCAATGGCAATGTACATAGGGACGGAGGACAGAGGAATACAAAAGCCAGAAGGGCGGTACAAACTATAATGTAGAGTAACGTGAAGTAGACTAGAACAAAAGAAAAGAAGATAAAGGAAGGTACAAAGTCTGGAGTGTGATCTCCATGGATGCCCAGTGCATTTGGCACAAGGGTTATCCAGAGTTGGCTGGAGTTGGACTTGGTGAAATTTAGGGATATGACAGTGGGACACAGTTCAGAAGCAACAGCTGGCCTCCTCAAAGAGCTTGAAGTGCATTGTGTCAGTGCAGTGTTGCCTGCTGCATCATCAAGGTCCACCTGGTGATTGGAGTCCATGGTGAAAGCCAGTGGAAGCCCTGGGGAATAGTGTGACCTTGATGCTGCCAGATGATGGGCAAGGGAACAATTGAGTCAAGCAAGACAGTAACTGCTGCAAGACTGGGAAGACTTATCAGGCTGGCTTATCATTTGGGACTAGTAGGGACTTATTATTATTAGCCCATATACATGACTACAGAAAGGTCAAAAATGGACCTTTCAGTCAGTTGACAGTGGGAAGCCATGCCTCGTCACCAGACTAAGTCCATCTATTGACAGCTTCTTGCCTCATACACAGATTGGTCACCAGTCTATCCTCGATCCAAAGAGGTAAAGCTGACCCTAAGAATAGAATAGGCTCATGCTAATTTAAGGCGTGCTCTCACAAGTAGTGTGCGTACAGCAAGGAAAATAATAACACCCAACGTCTTGTAAAATGTCATCCTTCACAGCTCATCGTGGTCAAACACAGGTTCCTCATCATCGCCAGACTCATCTGCCCCCGTAGAGGCATAGAGCTTGCTCGTGATAGGCCCAACAATACTCTGAATCTCCGCCAACTTCTCCTCTAACTCGTCTATCGTCGCAGACTGTCCATTCTCGTCAATCCACTCCGTTGTTTCCTTGATCGCTGAAAGCAACATCTTCTTGTCGTCGTCCTCGAGCTTGCCACCAAGTCCAGTCTGATCCGCCAATTGCGACTTGAGTCCAAACACAAACGACGACAGCGAGTTGAGGGACTCGATACGCTTGCGGTTGGCATCGTCCTCGGACGCGAATTCCTCGGCCTCGCGAACCATGCGCTCGATGTCTTCTTTGGAAAGTCGTCCTTTTTCGTTTGTGATAGTAATCGACTCGGATTTACCGCTAATGGCAGAACATAAATCGAATGAACCCACACCCTATCAAAGGACACTCACGTTCCCTTGTCGGCGGCACCGACTTTCATAATACCATTGGCATCGATCTCGAACGTAACCTCAATTTGAGGGACACCACGTGGTGCAGGAGGGATGCCCGAAAGCTCAAACTTGCCAAGAAGGTTGTTGTCCTTGGTCAACGCTCGCTCACCCTCGTAGACTTGGATGAGTACCGTTGGCTGGTTGTCGGCGGCAGTCGAGAAGCTACCATAGGTCATCAGTCAATATGCCACATCACTGAACTCCAAAGCGACTCACATCTGAGACTTGCGAGTAGGAATGACAGTGTTACGCTGAATCAGCTTGGTGAAGACCCCACCTGTAGTCTCGATACCAAGGGTGAGGGGGTTCACATCCACAAGAACAACGTCCTCAGTACCCTGCTCGCCAGAGAGTATCCCTCCCTGGACAGCAGCACCATAGGCAACCGCCTCGTCAGGGTTGATACCCTTGGAAGGCTCCTTGCCATTAAAGTACTCTTTCAACAGCTGCTGAACCTTGGGGATACGAGTGGAACCGCCAACGAGGACAATCTATCAACTTCCAATTAGCGACTCCCAAGTTCGACGTGCAGGGTGACGTACCTCGTCGATGTCTTCCTTCTTGACATTCGCATCCTTGAGGACCTGCTCCACGGGCTTCATAGTCTTGCGGAAAAGATCCATGTTGAGCTCTTCAAACTTGGCCCTAGTGAGCGTCTCAGAGAAGTCGTTGCCATCCTCAAAAGACTCGATTTCGATCCGAGTCGACTGTTGGCTGGACAATGTCCGCTTGGCCTTTTCAACCTCGCGCTTCAACTTGCCCATGGCGCGCAAGTTGGTGGAGACATCGGTACCCGTCTTCTTCTTGTAAAGCTTGACGAAGTAATCAATCACCCGGTTGTCGAAATCTTCACCTCCAAGATGAGTGTCACCAGCGGTGGCAAGTACCTCAAAGACGCCATCATCGATGGTGAGGAGCGAGACATCAAAAGTACCACCACCGAGGTCATAGACGATGATTTGAGATTCACCGCCCTGCTTGTTCAAACCGTAGGCGATGGCAGCAGCGGTGGGCTCGTTGATAATACGGAGGACCTGAAGACCGGCAATAGTACCAGCATCCTTGGTTGCTTGACGTTGAGCGTCATTGAAGTCTTTAAAATTCGTTAGGTAATTTAATTTCCAACACTTGAGAGTACTCACAAGCTGGGACAGTGACAACGGCATGGGTGACCTTTTCACCAAGATACGCTTCAGCGGTCTCCTTCATCTTGGTCAAAACCATGGCGCTAATTTCCTCGGGTGTCTACGAGGCAATCTTAGCCTCGAACGACGCATGCAATGGACAGAACCCACGAATTCACGAGTTTCGCTCTTGTAATTAATTTGGATGGCAGGCTTCCCACCCTTGTCGACGACGTCGAAGGGCCAGTGTTTAAAGTCCCGTTTGAGTTCATTATCATCCATTTTACGACCGATGAGACGTTTGGCGTCAAAGACAGTATTTTTAGGGTTGGAGTGGAAGGCGTTCTTGGCAGAGTCTCCGATGCTGCGAATAAATGTAAGGTAAGACAAGGGGATAAGATACTGGGGACATACAGTCGTTCCTCCTCGTTAAAGCTAACCCATGAGGGTGTTATCCGGTGACCCTGGTCATTGGCGATAATTTCCACGCGACCACCTCGTTGAACACTATACAAAGGATGAGGGAAATTCTTTGCACAATGAAGAGAACATACCCAACACACGAATAACTTGAAGAGTAGAGGCACAGTCAGTACGCAAAAGAGATCAAGACAAATAAAAACATACGTAGTTCCCAAGTCTGTGGGAGACAGGGTGAGGATGGGCGGGGGGATTCAAGTGTAGTAGATGCACGTACCAATACCAATCACAGTTCCAAACTCGCTCTTCTTTCCGGCATCCTGCGCGGCGGCAGCGGGACACAAGCAAAGGACGGCAAAGAATGCAAATAGAACAATAGAAAGAGTGGATGCCATGCGGCGTGATTTTGAACGGGAAGGATGGCGGTATGGACTTGTCATCGCGGCGGACGACGTTGAGGAGAAGAGAGTAATGGTGAGTGGTAAGAATCCCGGACAGAGAGCCTTAAATTTATTTCCCAGACTGGCCACGTACAAGTCTTAGGTCAGTGACACGTCAACAATTTACCACGATCACATGATATACTGACACGTTGCTCGTTTCACGGCAGTCCAACCATAGTTGTAGGGGTCTACATATCAAACTGATTTGCTGACACGTCAAAAAGTGGCACTTGCCCAAGTCAGAATTGAAATCTACAGAAAGGCTAAATCACATGTCCAGTATTCAACAAGCTCATGGATACGCTTTCCAACACCATATCATCATCTCAAAAGCACATGATGAGCTGCTTAATCCCAGACATCCACAATCCAATGTCATCCGTCTGCGAGCCTCGGGTGAGTAAATCAACGTGGATGCTCAGCGCCGCATCCCGTTCGTGCGCAGCCATCGCTACAAGCCCCATGTCATCAGCCGACGCCCTTCACTACACTCAACACCATCATGCGTACCTTGGACGAGCACCAGTAACTGGTCCACGACAGGCTTGGACAGCGTCTCGCAGTTGAGTGCGTCAAACAATGGGTTGATACGCCGCTCGAGGTCGTCGACCATGCGTTTTTGTTGAGACTACACACATATTGTCATTACCCACTCCGATACGCGTAGAGAAGCCAGGGAGAATACGTACGGGCGATATTTGCTTCAAATGCATCAATTGCTCCGTCAGCACGTTGTAGATCGGCAACGCCGACTCGGGAATGTGTGTGCGATCGCCCGGGGCTGAACAAAAACGGGTATTGAATGACGTCAAGTCAATCACATACAGAAGTCACTTACGGTATTTCGGTGGGGGAGGCCCTCTGGGCGGAGCCGACGCACGCGCAGGTACAGATGAGGCGCTCGGACCGCCTTGAGGAGGTCCATGCTGCTGAGACGGCGGCCCGCCTAATGCATGTTGCGACTGGGGAGGACCTCTCATCTGGACCGGCGGACCCTGACTGATAGACGGTGGTGGTCCATATGATCCGGGCTGCGGGTGAGCCTGAGGGGGCGGCGGCGGCGCATACACACCCTGAGAAACCTGCGCGGGCGACGCTATGTGGGGATTCTGTGAGGGAGGTGGCGCATAAGGCCCTTGAGGGGCCTGCGGTGCAGGAGGCGCGTATGGTCCAGGTTGCTGCTGTGGTGGTAACGAGGCTTGGCTAGGTGGTGGAGCGTACGGATCAGGGTGCTGTGAAGTGCTAGTGGGACCTCCCACACCAGGAGGTGGCGTCGCGCGTGCATATGGACCAGGAGGAGGTGCAGAGCCGCGTAGTGGTCCCGGAGGTGGTGTAGCTCTCATGTAAGGTCCAGACGCCTGTCCAAGTGGAACTGACCCCAACGAAGGCGACGCATATTGTGGCCCACCGGCGTGTGGTGGTGGCGGTACGGGCGGCTGACCCGAGGCAGAAGCGGATCTCCCTGGAGGCGGCCCCGGCCGTGTCTGTGGCGGCGGTTTCTGCGCACTCGGGGGCCGTGGGGGTGGATGCAACGGAGTATTTTGTCCGTGGCCCACGAAAGGCGAACCTGGTGTGGGTGGCGACTGCGTTGCGTTCGCGAAAGGTAAGACAATAGGTTCTGGCTTGCCGACGCTTATAGAGGTGGGTGTGCGCCCTGTTTTCATCACAGGCGGATCGTTCCAGCCAGCGTTTTGTGCACGCGGTGGCTGATTGGAAACTAGAGGGCGTATAGGTGGTGGAACGGCAGGGCCACCGAGGGGTGGCGGCTTGACGAGGGGATTCGACGGTGCATACACGTTACGTGGAGTAACCCCGGTGTTGTAAGGTTGCTGGTATACGGGCGTGGCTGATATATATGTCGGCTGAGCGGGAGCGTACACCCCACCTTGCGTCGGGACTGCGGGAGTCGACACGCTAGGAGACTGGTAGTTGATGAGAGCTGGCTTTGAGGTGACGGTGTTGTTAGGAACAGCATTGCGATTTTGATTCGAGACGCTAGACGCTTGTCCAGTCAAGACCAACAATCGCTCCCGTACTGCCGCAAAGTCCAAAGTAGAGCCCGTGTAAGCCTCGGGTGTCAGTTTCAGATACTCGACGGCTTCCTTGACAAGACCTTGTGCAGCTAGCATCTCGGCGTACTCGAAATACCTATCATAGAGTGCTGCGAGTTTGTAGGTTTTGACCGCGCCATCCGTATTCTCGGTGGAAAGTTCCCCATCCACATACCCGACGGCCGCACGGAAGACAGTGACCTTTTCAATGAAAGACTGCAGGGCGTGTGCATGGGTTGCATAGCACGATGTAGACTCAGGGGAATCAACGGTTGTGACTCGACGCCTTTCCTCTTCTACCAGTTCTTCAATCCAGATGTTGACAAGCCTCTCGAGACGTCCAGCGGCGAGGTAGGTCAAAGTAGCCGTCCTCCTCAACTCCAGCGCATCCGCAACGTTGTCTTCCGAGCCTACTTGGCTCTCAGAATGGAGAACCCCAGCTTGGAACTCGAGGCGTGCTCCAAGCTGCTCCGCTAACCCCGAGAATTCATCCCCACTCGCAAATGTGCAGAGGACGACAAATACTTCTGCCCACTCGGCCAAGTCGGCGTTCTGCACAACATCGTCAAGATCGTTGGTAACAATGCTCTGGAAGAGGCGGAGGTAAGGGTACTCGGTGGTTCGGCGCTCAAAGTACACCTTCTGACTGCGCTGCAGGAGGTCATCACCTCCTCTAATGGCGAGGAGGAGCGCATCGGCGTAACGCTCTGCCGAGAGACAGAGTTCCACGGCGCTGGAGAAATCGCCAAGTACTAATGCACGCGTGATGAGCCTGTCGGTCTCGCTTTCGTCGGTGGGGTAAATCCTGAAGGTGTTGTTCTTGACGCTCAAGCTCTCGCTGGCAACGCTGGACGGGCGACTCCCAACCGTAGCAGCTACACTCGAGTCGATTCCATAATTTGTATGGGGAACAACCATCGTTTGCCTGTCATTGACATCGGTGTCTTGCGTCATGGTGCTGAAGAAATCGGCTCCAGTAGCCGCAGCAAAGGTGCCAATGGCAGCTTCATCCCCGAAGAGCGACGGGGCAGTGGTGGTAGATTCTCCATCCGCAGGTGGAGCATCAGATGTAGACATCTCGGATCCCGTCTTCTCCGTATCCGTCGCCTCCATCTCGGGCTCCGGCTCAGGGTCCGCGAAAGAAACGACGGGGTCACGAGGGCCAAGGTTACACGTTTCCTCGTCCGCTGTGTACCTGAGCGCGGGAGCGGTGTAAGTAGCTTGTTGTACCCGTGCTTCTTTGAGTTTCGCAACAGCTTCTTCGATCCGCGTCTTGACCTCTTCTTTCGAATAGCCCAGAAGCATAACTAGCTCCTCCCTCGAATCGGAACGGAAGAGACTTGACAGAGCCTTCCACGTCTCCTCAGCCCAAGACTGCTCGCCCGCACTGCCTTGAGCGAATTCCTCCAATGTACCCTCTTCTTCTGCCTTCTTCAATCTCTTGACTTTCGCCACAATGGTTTCCTCGCCAATCACCCCTCTTAAGTGCACAACACTGCTCTGTATCTTTCCATGTGCACCAGGGAGGTTGCTAACGGTCACCAGCTTGCCTCCAAATCCAAAGGAAGCGGAGACAGGACGGCGGAGCCAACGTGGAGGTTGCTTCAAACTGAGGTTGAGTCCCTGTACACCCTGATCTGTAGGAATGGGTGGTAGTGGTGGGTCAAAAATCTCAACACCGGATGGTCTGGGGGTAGCCGTGACAGAAGGGGGAATGGCGTTGGTTGATTGCAGGGAGTGAATACCGACGGTGCCAGAGAAGAAAGCAGTAGCGAGGAGATCTGGATTACGTGGGCACCATTCTACCTGGAATGCCCAGTTGTCTGCGGAAGGGAGCTATTGCACGAATGCGTACAAGCACGATCGTAGCACCGACATCGGACAAGTGCAAAGTGTAATTAAACAAGGCGCAACAGACGTCAACGATTATCAGAAGAACGCTTTGGATGCACACACCTCTCCGATGATTTCCGACGTTTGCGGGTTCCAGCACAAAGCACGGTTGTCTTTACCGCAAGATAACAACAGGTCCGCATCTTGATTACACCAGGACAATGAAAGTACACCCTTCTCATGCCCAGTAAGAATCTTGATGTATCAACGTCAACAAGAAACTCCACAATTCGTCGAATGTCAACTTGCCTTTTCCGGTGCACGGGCATTGCGAAGATCCCAGACCATGATGACCGGTGATGTGTCGTCCTCTGAGGCAGTGACGAGCCGTGTAGCCTGCATCATACGATCAGCAAGTACAACCCGATTAAATAACAATCCCTCACGTTATCCGGGTGCCATGCAATAGCACTCATCCCCCTGCGTCCTCCGATAGCCATCCCACTACCAACCGTGCCGCCGAGCGTGCCTGCACCACCACCATATGCAAGGGCCACAACTTCACGTTTCCCACGAAGATCCCACACGACCGAGAATCCAGAACTGCTCGCACCGGCGAGAACATACTGTACCTGCTGATTCCAAGCGACGGAGGTGATCTCGTCGAGCTTCGAGCTACGATTGCCTGGTGTAGGAGAGTAAGGCTTTGAGGGATCATTGAGATCCCATATATAAACCTGTTTTGTGTAGACGCGTCATCAAATTGGGTTACGTGGATGTGATATGATGGCGTGTAACTGACCTCCCCACTAACTGCACCAGAAGACAGAAGATTGGTCTGTATTGGGTTGAAGTCGAGCCCGCGGACAGGTCCAGTATGAATCGTGTTGCGGAGGATGAGTGACTCGGATGGACTAGAAAAAAGACGCGGTGATCAGCCACGAGAGGCGGGAACGATGAGGGACGAACTCTGCATGAGCAATGATCTTTGCAGGGTCCCACAATGCAAGTTCTCCGTTTTCCATGCCTGCAGCAATAACACCGCGCAATCGGTCCTTGTGCACTTGTCCCCATGCAACGCGGTTGAACCTGCAACATCGTCTTAATACGCATCAAAGCGAGCACAGAGAAAGCTTACCTCGAGGTATCTGTGACGAATCCTATGGGCTTTGAATCTACATCGGCCCCGAGGTAGATCTCATCCTTGTTCATGAAGTCGGGTTGCCATATTTCGAGCTGGGATTCGTTTGAGAAAGACTCGTCGAGAGCACCAGCAACAGTCCCGGTCGCGATGTATGGGAGGGTGGATGTTGGCGACCATGATATGGTTGCTGTTCTGTGGATCTCTTTTAGTTTCATGGTCGTCAATGTTATGTCCAAGAAATGAGACTGTCACGTGCGCCACGTCAGATATTACGATTCAAATCCCGATGAGCGGTGTCTGAAATGGCTAGCACCTTGGATGACATCACATTTTGTCAGCGACCAGAAATGGTAATCCTGGTTGCTTGTCTCTCTGCTCTTGATCCACAACCACCATGAGTCTCCGTCAGGATGTTCTCAGGTCTCTTACCCTCACAGAGCTCGCAATGGAGCGCAAGCAAATCACATCCACCCGCCATTCCGACGAAGATTCTGACGAAGAGCTTATTGACGTCGTGAGTGTCTGGTATGATCACCATTGAATGTATTCCTCAGTACCATGCAAGAAATCAACTCCAGGAACACCCGCTCGGTCCCGTGCACCGTCGCGGCCAAGTTCACGACCTGTCTCACCCACTCGGCGAGCAAATCCGCGGAATGTTCTGAGCGCAAACCTAGCGCCAAAGTCTCTCTCATCCGATCCGTTAAGGGCCCTTTCCACCCAAACATCGCAACATATATTCCGCTGGCTCTCCATATCGGATCTCGCTTCCTGCTCGAGAGTCTCGCGGAAATGGAACAAGAGTCAGACGCTCAATTACAGTGGGTTGTGATGTGGTGTAGGTCTGCGCTGTCCATGCTGACGTTGATCAAGTATGGTTTCAACACTATCGGAAAGAGTTTTTCCACGACGAGAGCCTGCCTTCAGGCAAGTGGACTAGAAGGGAGTCGAAACAAAATTGGGTCTGCATGCTGGGATACTTTTTATGCGTTGTCTGACCCTTCTCTAGCGTACAACGTTTCTATCGACAAGCACGAACAAGTCAACGCCTCCAAGCCCCTTGGAGTGGTCTTCGCCCTCCCGCTCAGGACATCAGACACCCAAGGAAATCAATGAGGAGAGGTGGAAAGTAGAAGAGCAAACCCGCCCAAGCAAAGTTGAAATGCGAGAAATGTACAAGGAACTGGGTGGTCGCAAGTCACGCACCAAGATTAAGCTTGGTAGCACCGGTGGGTATAGAGATAAGACAGGCTGGGTTGACCCCGCCGAGGAATAATGGATAAAACAAGAATACCAGCGTTTAGATACTAGCATTGTGTCTTCACCAAGTCACAGAACATTGATCGGTATACATCACCGGTTCGCACAAGAGTTGGTCCGGGTATGCAGAATGAAATACACGAACGAGAGAACTCACGGTTGTACGGCGAAACACCAAGCATGAGGCCGAACTCCCAGTCCAATCCTTGCCTCGTTGACTGCAGAAAGCCGGATGCAGAAGTGTCTGCTTCAATGCTCTGATCAATGGGCTCGTTCAGCCTCGTGAAACTGAAGACAGCAGCAGGACACTGTTGCGCACATCTCACAAATAAAAGCCAGTTGCCGCACCCTCTTGTTTCTTTACAGTGCTCTAGGTGGATCCATGAAGAGAAAATACCACCCAGCAAATCGATCTCTTTCAGTTCCTATGGACATTCGTGGCACCAGCACTGTTGGCGTAGGCTTTGAGAGAGCTGCCGCCGGTTGAGATCTGGAGCAAATATTGGCTGACAAAGTTTCGTATCCGAGATGCGGTGACCCGGATCCTTTACTCCCATCATGTGTGGAAGATATGCACTCGGCCTTCAGGTGAATCCAACCACCCGTTAACTGTTTCATACCAACAGTTCTTCAGCGTGCCCAGATTCGCGCGTTGCCCGGTCATCCCCACCTCGCCATAGGCGACTGGATCGGCGAGAACGATTTCGTGGTCTGTTTTTCTTCTGAATGACTCTGCTGCACTGCTTGACATGCGACGAAAATAGCCTCGTTACAATATCGCTCCCAACACCAACGCGCCAGTCATTAGACAATGCACCAGCGCAGGTCCCTCGACGACGCACCCCAAATCGGACTCCAAGGACACGCCCTCTTCCTCTCTTATCATGCAAACCATGCGTTGGGGGATTCACTATGGCAAACAATCCTCCAAGGGATCTCAGGCGATCAATGCGCGCTCGGAGAATCTTATCGAAGGCGTTGGGATGTGGAACAAGTTCCGTGGAAGGAACCGCTGTGTTGTCGTCTGCCAAGGGTGTGTATGATGTTGCCCGTCTGTGACTACACGATATGGACGCCCGGCGTGCAGGTACTATGAATGGCAGACGAAAGACAAGGCAAAACTACCGCATTTTACCAAGCATCCGGACGGCAAAGTAATGCTCATGGCTGGTCTATATGAAGAAACCAGCGACAAAAGTATCGCCTTTCTGTCTGCCTTGGCATTGTTCTAGAAATAAGTCCTGTTTCAGGTCAGTCGCAGCCAACCTACACGTTCGCTATTGTCACCACCGATGCAAGCAAAGCAATGAGCTGGTTACATGATCGACAACCAGTCATCCTCTCCAGCGCGGATGAGATCAGTCGGTGGTTAGACACCTCCTCACGAACATGGTCTTCTGATCTTGCTCGTCTGCTTCACCCATGGGAAGACACTACAGCCCCGCTCCAATGGTACGCACCTCGCGCTTTAATTGCTCACCACATTGCTCACTGTATTTGCACGTCAGTTACCAAGTCCCAAAGGAAATTGGCAAAGTCGGCACCGAGTCTCCCAAATTCATTGAACCCATTGCCGAACGCAAAGACGGTATCATGGCCATGTTCGCCAAGCAAAAGTCGAAACAGGCCGAATCTCCGGGAAAACGGAAACGTAGTCCCTCGCCAACTCGCTTGCAATCTACCTCCAGGACAACAATCAAGAAAGAGGAGCATGAAGAGAAAAAAGTGAAACTGGTATAATGCTTCTCACTGGTCGAATGAGTGAATTTCTTAAGTCTCTTGTATTCGATTGGATGACAGCCTGGCAAGACATACACAATAACTCACTATAAGTTGACGTCCCTGTAATATACTGTACCATCGTCTCCCAACACACTTCTATAGAATGACATCTACCCAAGTGCTTCTTCACTCGCCTGGATTCAAACATCAACTTGTGTTGCTCTTGTCCTCGAAAGGCGAGTTCTGTGCCTTGAGTTCTGTAAGACCCATCTTTTCCAGCTTTCCATCAAAGTCCCGTTGACGATAACCGGAAATAATACGTTCCAGCAATTCAGAAGTAGACACGCCTGGTGTACGACGGGTCGGGATGAACTGGCCTAGATGACACCCATGAGTTCAACCATTCCCGGTACCTGAAAACAATATCTGACCTCTTTGCTTCACGAATGCATAGACATCGTCATGACCCTCGGCGACATACGGCTCCTCGTCGTGTGCAACGTAATCGATGTTCCACTTGTCGAGGAACGCGGCATTTAGGACCCAAGGGCAATCTGGAATGACCTCGTCTACCCAGCGACAATGCCGGACAGCTTCACACCTAAATGACATGAGCGATACAAGGGACCGTGTCAGGGAACAACCGACCGTTCCGAGTGGGTCATGACGCAACGCGCCTTGTACGCGACGACGTCTTCATCCGTGTTCACCCCAGCGAGTAAATATACATTTGGGAATGAAAGCTTTGCTTGTCGAAGTTGCAACGCATGACTAGTGGACCGAGAGTCAGTGGCATACGCAAGTCATATTGGATCGATACGCACCCAAAGTGGAAGAGATCATATACCCCTGACAGGTAGACATCTCAGCACGAGACGCAGAACGAGATTGCGAGCTGTCTTACCGTCTGCAAAGATGCGCACTGGTCTGTCAGTAGGAGGTGGATTGATGCGGTACGTGCGACCGGGCTCTCCGTCGATTGCTCTCTGGACGAATGCCTGTATGTCTTCAGGGATGAGCCCAGCAGGGTTGCAGGCCGGAACAGGAGGTTTGTACGTCAGAAGTTCCTGGGATAAAACCTGTTGAGTAGTCGGCGGCGGGGTCGGGTGTCTGGAAGTGGAAGGAGAGGGGACAGTATCCTCTACCTGAGATGTGAGGGTCGAATTCGACGAGGCGTGGTCCAAGTTGGGGTACAGGAACCCTTTGGATGCTTGGTGCTGACCCACGCCTGCAATCATGCTCGATTCGACGTCGCCGTCGTAGGTCTGAGAATCAGCGCCGTCGTCGGAGAGCATGCTCGATGCGAGCTGGTGCCTCGCACGGGAGGACAGCTTGGACGTGTGCGGGGCATTGGTGGTACGGTTTGCGCGCAGCGAGACGGGGAGCGAGATGGCTGAACCGCCGTCGTCGGTGAGGGGGTCGTTGTCCTCTTCGGAGCTACAGACAAGGTGAGGCAGACGGAGGGCTGGTAGAGAAGAACGGGACTTGCGCGTCGTATGTGGGGGAGTCGATTGGATGCGGATACTTGCCAAAGGAGCGCTTCGAGTGCAGCGTCTTTTTGTGGTGATGGAGCAGCTCTGTCGGGGATTCCATGATAGTGGGAGAGTTCAAGTTGTTTCCAGCCATCATGTCTGACTCGAAACAGCCAGCAGCGCCGACGAGCCCACATCGCTCCCGTTTGAGGCCATATATTGTCACCTCCTTGCTCGCACTCGCTGCAGTGCTGGCAGTAGGTCGTATAGCGCCTCGTTCACCACAAGACTATGCCCTCTGCTCTCCGGGTCGCAAGATATACACAGTAGACACGGCCCATCCCAATGTCGAGTGCATCGTCGTGAGCAACGACACCGTTTCAGACCTCGGGGACCTCGGTGTGTTTGCTTCGTTCTTCTCCCTCTGCTCTCTGACATGGAGCAGTGGACATCAAAACTCGCTGGCGCACGCGTCATCTGAACCTTGCCAACTTTCAGATACCATGGCCACTCAGCCTTTGGCAGTCCTCGCTACCCGTGTCTTTTGTGGGGCAGGACAGCATTATTGTTCCGGGCCTCTCAGGTATGACGTTCCGTGAACACGAGTCCGAGTGCGACACCAACCGTTGACAGACGCCCATGCACACGTGTTGGACTATGGCGCCGCGATGGCTCTCGACCTTAGCGGTTGCAAGTCAAAACAAGGTACGTAACTCGCGTTCCTGCGATGTATGTACCCAAACTCACCGAGCACAGAGGTGTTGGATCGCGTCGTTCAGTACGTCAAGTCACATTCCGGCGTTCTAGACGATCCATCTCGCTGGATCAAGGGGATGGGATGGGACCAAAATCTCTGGTCAGACCCCCAATATCCAACTGCTGTCTGTACCTCTTCTCTCCCTCGGAACCCTCCTCATTGAAGGATTGCAGGACGACTTTGACTCGGAATCACTGCTGAGGGGCCGTCGCGTTTACCTAGACCGTGTTGACGGTCATGCCGCATGGGTTTCTAACCGTGTGTTGCAATTGATGGGTAGTCTGCCCAATGAGGTGGACGGTGGGTTGATCATCCGTGACCCGTCTGGCAAGCCTACAGGTAAAAAAAACTCGCGATAGTGTGCATCTGAATCGGTGCGACTTGGAATCCAGGTATTTTCGTGGACAACGCGATGGCCATCGTGCCCATTCCGCCCCCAACGAAACCCCAGCTGCGCGAGTATTTCGACAGGACTGTGAGGGATGCGCTTGCAGTGGGGTTGACCTCTATCCACGATGCTGCGACAGAGCCCTATATGATCGAATTTTATCAGGAGTATGTCTTTGGGCCGTTTATACTAGCATGATCTGATCTCCGTCAAGGTATGCTTCCACTCGGAAACTTCCTGTACGTGACTTGTGCGTTTCGGTTCGTATACACTAGAATCCCCGTAGCTCCGGCTCTATCTTATGGGCAACACTGCATCCAATGAATACTGGGGTAGAAATCTAACTCGACTCATCAACTACGGGATCGCAGAGCGCCTCAATCTCCGCAGTGTCAAGCTATTCGCAGATGGTTTGTCTAGAAAAATATTCCACATAGACTTGACGACTGATACCATTCCAGGTGCACTCGGCTCCTTTGGGGCAGCTCTACTTGAACCGGTCCGTGTCGTACTTGTTCGTAAAACGGATTTGTGACTCGGAAACAGTACTCGGACAACCCATCCACTAACGGACTGATGCTCGTACAACAAGAAACCTTGTCGACCTTGGTGAAACAATTCTGGGAAGACGGTTGGCAAGTGGTATGTGCCCCACTCGTCACGTCTCTGATGACCAACACAGCCCATGTGCATAGAATATCCACTGTATTGGTGACCGTGCCAACCACATCGTACTCGACATCTTTCAAGATATCCTATCTCATTCGGAACATGGAAGCGTAGCTAAACGACGTCCGCGCATCGAGCATGCGCAAATCATGACTCCTGACGATCTAGAGCGAGTTGGACGGCTTCAAGGTGTTTCTTGGCCTTTCCTGCTGGAGTCTGAAATCTGACGCGCAGGCAGTGATACCCAGCGTCCAGCCCACGCATGCGTGAGTACATCCATGGTTCAACCCCTACAGACTGATACCATCATCGAGAGGACAGAACGAGCGACATGTGGTACGCAGAACGACGCTTGGTAACGATGACCACCCCTACCTGATTACCCTGTCTCTAAAGAATAACACTCTCCAGGGCCCTGAAAGGATCATAGGCGCGTACGCCTATCAAACGATGATTCGGTACGTCTCTTTTTCACGGTCCACGCGGCCATCCTTGACGTGTATCGTCTGTCTGCCCCAAGAACGTCCCAAACGGGGGTTCTACCTCTCGGTTCCGATTTTCCCGTTGAAGGCATCAACCCCTTGTTGGGGTTCTACGCTGCCGTGTCTCGCCTCTCACCTTCCGGAGACTCGCCTCACGGACCACAAGGATGGTGCGACCGGTCGTGCTGTCGTGTCCTTGACTGGTTCATTGACGCCCGATTCGTTCCAGGTACCCGTCGGAACGTCTGACACGGGCACAAGCGCTGAAAGGAATGACCCTGGATGCGGCCTACGCCGCGTTCGCAGAGGATACACTAGGTTCACTGTCGGTTGGCAAGAAGGCAGACTTTGTGGTTCTCGATCGGGACATCATGACCGTGCCATTATCTGAACTCTTGGCGACAAGGGTCAGAGCGACGGTCATAGACGGCGAGGTGGTTTATGGAAGTCTATCGGATGACACACCCCATGTTGGCACTAGGTGATTCGTGCAGCGTCTCTTCCCAATGTCACATACCCTGTTTGTCAGAATTGCTCCCTGAACAATCTTTTTTGTGTTTTGTACTATCAGTAAACGACTGTGATATGCAAAATGGGTATAGCTACATCATACTCAATGCTAAAGTCCGCTCTCAAGTCCAGCCTTGCTCACCCTCCGCATCGGCTGTAGCGTATTTTCATTCACCGGCGCTCTGCGCATGTGTCGATAACGTCCCTCCTTGTCCTTGATCTCCATATCCTGACCGACGGCAACTTCCTCCACCTCGTCCGGGTCTTGTACGGTACACAAGGGGGGCAAACTCTCGCGTGCGTGGCCCGGTCTCCGACTCTGTGCAGCATACGCATGGTTGGTCTGTGAATCACCGCCCTCACCGTGCCCCGAGTTGACGGGCACGACACCAACCGATTTCCCACCGAGTTCTTGTTCCTCAAAGGTCATCAGTTCCGAGACGAACCCGATGTTGGGAGAGATGCCCTTGCGGCGCTCGAGGACAAACGCATACGCACGCGAGAGCGTCCAGTGATTGGCGTGAATGAGGTAGGCCATCACGGCGGTCACAGAGCGCGACTTGCCCGCTTTGCAATGCACATAGGTGCTCGCTCCATACAGATGTGCCTCATCTTTGCAAAAAGAAACGCGTCAAAAATATGGATAGAGGGAGCAGGATGGTTAAACGTATGATCTCGAATGTAATCGGGAGAAAAAAAAAGTGTAGAGGACACCCTACCTAGTATCTCGCAAGCTTCTCTGAGCCCCCTCGTGATTTGGTCCTCTTCGACCGTGTCCCTCATTGGGATCTTCACATACCGCTCGAAATTCCTTCTCAGATCGAGCCCATGATCGTCATTACACTCTACTGCAATATTCAGTATCCTCTTTATCCCCAGCGACTTGAGTTCCTGGACGTGTTCTGGTAGGGTTAGCTCGGGACCAAGATACAAGAAGTTTGGAAGGATCATCGACACGGTGAACGTGGGGAACTCGGATTCGGTCGTGGCTGTCTGGAGATCATCTGGGCGGGCTGTGCTTGGTGAAGGTGAAGGACGTGGTGCACCCTGTGGAGTGTCTGGTGTGCGGGGTGGTGTTGGACGGGCGAATCTGGGAGATGGAGGTGGGAGGAATTCGGCAGGAGAAGTGGTCCAGCGGGGAGATGTTACGGGGGGCGTGTGATTCGAATGAAGGAGATTAAGGTGGGAAGGGGACTGTGGAGGAAGATAGAGCGTGTGTCCGTTGGGGCTCCCTGAGAGCCCTGAGAGTTGGGAAGGGGTAATGGGGAGAGTGGCCGAGCGTGTGGGGGCAGTGCGGATCTGGAGACGAGGAAGGGAAAGTTGTTGTTCACCGCCACCGTTTGTGATTATGCGGGTGAGATTTGGGGCGCTGGGACGACGAGGGGGTGCGGGTCGACGGAATGAGAGATGTGCAGGTGGAGGGGAATTGTGAATGTCGGTTTGATGATCTGAAGTTGTAGTAGGCATGATTGGCAATGGTGACAGGATGGGCTGATCGATTTCGAAACACATTTGGGTTGGGGGAGAGGTGTTAAGGTGGAAGAGGCCGCTGCTCTTTGTGTTCCTGAACGGCTGTACGCGGTCGTCAGGATCTGGAGGATGAAGGGTCTGTGTTACGAGGTAATTCCGAAGAATTGGATGGGAATGTGCAGCTGCTATGCCGCCGCGCAAGTAATGCACGCGATCCTGGCCAAGGAGAGATGATAGGACGGGGAGGAGCGCCCAAGCTGTGACTTGGAGATTTCCAATTTCGGAGTCGTCTGTTTCCTCACCGTGGAGAATGACGACGTCACCGCCCCAGGAGGGAGAGGATGGGAGGGAGTCCCAGCGATGCTTGTCCTGGTCTGAGGTGATGAACTGGCGGAGGGCGGTGAGAGACTGGAATCCGCTGCCTGGTTTGCGACATCGCTTGAGAATAAGGGACGGGATGGCGACGTTGACGCTGTCTGAAAGGCGTGAGGCATTGTAGGCGGCGAGGGGACGCGTGTCGACGACGATGGGGCGCTTGGACGCGCTGAGACGGTCGGAGAGGACGTCGGGGGGCCAGGCAGAGGGAGGAAGCGCGCGTGCGGGAGGGTCAGGGACCTGGTCTGGGGTGTGGTAGACGGACGGGGACTGCTTTGGAAGTGCGGAGAAGGAGCGTATGGGACGGAGACGGAGGTTGTCCCGCACACTGGCGCGTAGCTTGGCGAGGTCGGCGAGCGCGCGCGCGAGATCGTCTGGCTCGGTGCCGTCGACGGGGATTGCAAAGTCGTCGTTGTCGTCGTTTTCGTCGTCGTCGTCGTCGATGGCGATGGCGAGGCGCGTGTCTGGCTGCATGTTGGTGGTCGGTGGAATAGGTTTGGGGGGGTTACTTCTTGGGGGGTCGTTTCGAAAATTGAAACTCCGCCCATAGAGCGAGTTTTGGCGCGTTTGCACGAGCCATCGACCATGTCCTCGTACAAGTCTTCCGCGTTCCGATCCCAGCAAGACCAGCCAGCCAGCGACCCGTTCAAATACCGTTCACAGGTCCACCAACTGCAGGAATTCTTTCCAGACTACTCCGTAGAGGGTACGTTCACCTCCGAAACACCGCCCTGACACTCATCTTGCTTTTGCAGACCTCCAGTCCCTCCTTCTCGAGGTCGCTGGTGACGTGCAGCTCGCTGCCCAGAGGATTAGCGAAGGTCTCGTCCGACTTGCTTTCGTTATCCGCCCGCTCAACCACATGCTATCACAGGTCATGCAGAACAATGGGGCTCCGTGAAAAGCAAAAAAGACAAAAAACCACCCACAACATCCCACCCAAGTTCAAAGGACCATCCAGCCCCACGTGATCGCACCGACTCTCGTGGTGGCCGTGGTGGTCGCGGTGGTCGCGGTGGTCCACCCAGGGGTGGCCGTGGTCGCGGCTCAGCACGGCCTGGGTATGGAGCCAACGGCCATGCCTCACGTACCTCACATCACAGCAAAACCTCCTCTCCCGCCCCGGATTTCACGGACAAACAGCCCGTCGACGACTTTTCCGACCGAGTCCAACCCGACAAATCTGACCCGTCAAATGGCTTCCCTGCAGCACCTTACGACTCTCCCGATCCGAATCACGCTGCGGAGATTCCTGCGTCAGACACCACTCTCCCTCCCCAGCCTGTGTCTACGCCCTCTTCATGGGGTGTCAGCCCTTGGGGCGCACAGGACCACTTTGTCCCTGCTCCTACTATGTCAGCCCAACCCATATCAGTCGCGCCAAGACCAACAAAGGTGCCAGCAACATCGAAACTATCTTGGGCTCAAATTGCACGGTCTGAAGTCACCTTTCTTCTCTATCTCCCTCCCTCTCATCCATCTTTCACAGGCCCCAAGAAAAACCTGCCGTTCCACCACCTCCAGTGGCTCCGCGCATTCCTCCACCTCCGGTACCCGAACTTGTTGAACCCGCTCCCTCTCCGCTCGCCAATGGCGATTCAGACCCAATAGGTGACGGTTGGGAGGATCCAATAACTGTACAACCTCCCACTTGGGATGACGAGCCACAGGTCAAACCTCCTCCAGAAGATGCTTGGTCCTCCCCAGCGCAGACTCAGTCAGACCTCCAGGACGAAACCCCCACTCCTCTGTCCCAAGAGGAATTTGTACCTGAGATCTCTGCACCCATGCCTTCCGAACTAGTTCCAGCACCACAGCAACCAGCAGATGAGCCTGTTGTTGCACCAGTACCATCAAGGTCCCCAGTGTCTGTACCTCCACGGTCCTCTGCTGCATCGCACAGGAGTGCAAACAAGTACAAGGCAACCGATCAGGCTGTCGTCATGCCCACCTCAGGTTTCAATCTTGGACTGGAAAAGGTTGGCATGCAATTTGGTAGTTTGAGCCTTGCTGGCGATGGGATCGAGCCATCTCCGTGAGCCATCAACGACCTTGATTTTGATGTTTTGGCTGATGCGTATCGACAGGATTGAACCGGTGTCGGCTTCAGAATCTGTAACCAAGGCAAAGCAGTCGCCTCAACAGCCTATTCAGCTATTGCCTCAGGCACAGGCACCCGCCCAAGAGTCACCCGTAACTGCCTCCCCAGTCCAGTCAACTGCCGCACCGTTGCAAGTCCTTCAGCAGGCCGCACCCCCTGCACCGGCACCAGCACCAGCACCAGCTTCTGTCCCTACCGCCATTCCCCAATCTCAACCTTCTCTCGCATCCGCCATCTCTCACCCCTCGATTTCAACGTCTGTCAGCCAGCCGATAATTTCGAGCTCACCTGCCTTTGCCCAACAACAACCTCAGGCCTCTATCCATCCGTCCCTCTCCCAGCACCAGCAGCAAGCGCCACTGACGCAGCACCAAGTCCCGACGCACCAATATACCCACCATGGTCTTCCCACTCACCTCGATGCCACCCAGAATCCCGTCCAGCAATCTCAACACGCAGCCCAACCCTTGCAGCCCCAAGCCTCTGCCGCTCATTCAGCATACTTCCGACAAGCAGAAGCACCTTACTTCCATACCCCCACACCACCCGCCGGACAGGGTCAGGATTACAACATCTTTGGTCAGATAGGCCAACAACAACATCAGGCATCACATCTGGGTGGATTCGCTAGCAATGACTATGGTTATGGTGACAGTCAGAGGGTATGTATTCCCATATGTTGCCCAAGTGCGTACCTAAGATATTGATATCAGGGCTTCTATGACTCGTACGCGCAATCGCCCGCCTTTGGTGGGAGTCGCAATGTCCTCGGTCATGATGATGTCAAAGGTCTTCCTGCCTCCCAGCACCCAGGAAACGCTGTCCTGCCACCCTCAGGCGCTCAATCTTCACAACTACCCCCTCAGGGTGGCGCACAACCGCAACCGTCTGGCAACCAAGGCCCTCAGCAAAACTATCCCCCTCCCGTCCCATACTACTACCCTTACCCGCAAAATCAGTACTACGGTACCCCATACAATTCAGGCTACGGTGTTCCCCAGCAATTCGTCAAGTATCCCACAATGTTCCAGCCAGGTCCTCCTGCGCAGGGTGCTGCACCCTCTTCGGGAGCCAAGCAAGGTCCTGGTTCGGTGCAGTCCCAGTCCGACCACTATGGCCGTGGGCTTTACGGTCAACAACACCAGCTACCCACCTCGGCCTATGATGACCTTGGATACCAGCACCACGCACCGCAACACAACCACGCGCAGGGAGTGAACAACCTCACTTCGAGCGAGTACAGCAAGCACCCACAGCTGTACGGTGGTCAAGCTATCCAAAGTTTTATGGGTCTCGGTCAGGGTACAGCCGCCGCGTCGGGCCCTTCGCTCGCCCAGCGCGGGAGTGGTACATCCCCTGAGACGGCATACAAACCTTACTCTCAAAACGTCAAAGACGGAACTGCGGGCGTTGGTGTTGGCCAAGGTGTTGGTCAACCCCAGTCAGGGCGCGGTGTCCAGCAGCAAGGTGGTTTCTACGGAGGTAACCGCTTCGGTTCGAGCGCTGGCGCAGGCGGACCTCAGGGACAACAGGGACAACAAGCCACGCAAGGTCCACAAGGGCATGTGGGGTATCCGCAAGGCAACTCGGACGCCAATTTTTACCAGTATCAGCCACGACAACAACAGGGCTACTGGCAGTAATTAAAGTAATTTTTAGTTGACTGTTTTAAAGTGTGTTCTGTCTTTGACTAAGACTTTATTCTCTCTTGTGCCGTATTTTGTCTTCCTATTCATAACTCCTCTCATCCTCATCCTGTCTCTTTTTTTTCCTCTTGCTCCAGCTGTTTGATAGCTGTTACAGTCCCAGAAGCAGTGCGCATTGCAATGTACTCCTTAGTGACATGTCTTTAACACCTCGAACATTGCGAACTTGGTTGATTGCCCAAATAGCGTTCCCGTGCACGGAGAGATTCAGTGTGAATTGCTCCTCAAGTCGGGGCACGCATGTAGCACACTTGTACAGAATACGACAACATTTTCAAAACCCTGCCAGCGCGCACGATGACCATCTGCAGTCACATCTCTCTCCCATGTTACCGCAAGCGACTGTTCAAAAGCCGTCCTCGTTTGAGTGACATTCACAGGGGGGAGGGGAGATACTCACCGCGCTTCACGCTCGCTCTCCAACAAGGCTAGAATATCCTGTTCCCGTACGGGACCTTTTACGTTCCGAATGATGTTCCGCGTCGTGTCGTCCATGAACTCGACGCGGACTTGGGTGACGCCTCCTCGGGAGCCAGTTCGTCCGAGGACCTGGATCATCGAGTCAGTGGTGGGGGTCGATCGCATCAGCATCAGGCGACGATGGTCGAAGAAGGGAAACGAAATAAAGACCTTGATCACTTTGGCAAGTTTGACGGGTGCTGCTTTTGATGAATCCTGCGAGATACGTTAGGGTGTGCGGGTGGAGAGGGATGTGGACTTATACCATGTCGATGAGTTGTGAAATCTGTTGTGAGGGGGGACGAGTGGTTCTGTGGATGTATGGCGTGCAAAATAAGATTAAGGTTTAAAATCGAGATAGACCTCCGCCGGCTGAAGCCGACTTGAATTCTAACTCAAAATAGATCCTTGTGCAATAGCACGCGTCCCATCTCGCCTTGAACAGATGGTAGTATGGGTGTTGCGAAATCCTCGAGCGGTGGGTTGTTACGCACTGACACCACAGACAGCAGGTATTCCACCACATTGAATCACGGGCGCCGTGTTCCAATGCGAAAGGCGGGCGTTCAATGTGACAAACTGGCCAGGAGCGCCGAGGGAGACGTACTGTTCATATCACTATCGAAGGAGGTCACCTTTCTACCGAGAAACGTGATCTCTTTCGACAGTGATCTGAAATCCCATGCGCCAAATATTTCAACGTGCTAGTCGTCCTGCCCGAGTCTCCATAGTAGGTTTCATTGAACCCTCGGGTAGACTGTCGAGAACATCGGACTTCTTTTCGGGTCACGCACCGATCCGAGAGCTCGTTCACGACAACCATAAGGGCCGGCTAGCAACGAAGAGCCGTCATTTCTGAGCACCATGAGAGTTTGAACAAGTATTCGAACGTCCTTACGTTCGTCGAGGGCATGCACGAAAACCAGAGGCTTCTGACACAACAGCTTGGCTGTACGAGATGCAAATCCAGCGAGCTCCTTCGCATTCGTGAGTGTTACACCATCCCATCCCTTCGCCTCGATCACGTCATCAAATGCAGGTCCAAGATGAAAAGCATTCGTTCCGAAAATCGCAATAGAAAAATGTGAGCTCTCCTCGCGCCAATTGATGACAAATGACCTGCAAACAACATACACCAGTACGACTTTACCTGCCCCAGCTGATTACAATCAAGTTGATCAGGAATGGTTAGTGGTATCTCACATTTCCCTCGCGGTCAGAAGGACTCACTCTCACCAGTTTGTACTAGATCGTGTCCATCAACCATTTACATTTGTCTTCTTGGCGAAACGGCAAAGTCATATACTGGTTATGAGCAGGTAGAGGCCAATGACGACACGATCACTACCCCCTTCCTTGCCTTGCATATCAAGCTTCACCTTGTGTCACCTGTGTGTAATCCCACGTCTGTCCTGGTAGTCGACTGTCTCTAGCACGCCAGTGCTAAGCAACAATCAGAAATGCTCACTCGTTCAATCATGGGACATACTCAATGTCGGCCTGAATGAGAGTTGACGAACCTTGTGACGATGGTGTTAGATCCTTCCTGCGCGACGTGCTCCGCCTGTTCGCCAAGGCAGACACTCCGATCCAGTGGTACAGCAGTGCTGTACGTCAATTAGAGAGTGCTCCTTCAAGTTCACAATACCATGACTTGATCAATTTATGTCTGGGCAGAGGACGGCAAATCTTGGCTTGAAAAAATCAGATTCCCCTCCTTTCTCTGAATAGCTTTCTCGTGATTCCTGAGTGCGTTTTGTTATGCATAGGTGTCGTGTTCTGGTAATATCTTGTGGTCCGTGCATTGAACTAGTAGTAGTACGTACACGGCATCTTTTCCCCTAACGTCGTGCTTCTCTCTTCTAGACGGCGATCCGGATCAACTTGTATTCCTTGGCAGTCGGACCTCGTCCTCCTCAGTGAAAGATACGAGGTATCCACAAATAAGTTTCTTGCTGGAGTAAATTCTCCACCCGGCTCGGTGTATGTAGGCACCCTTGTGGTTCATCTGTGATGAGCCAATCTTGTATTCGGACGTCGACCGCAGGGCCATCTTCAGGAGGTGGTTACGGTCAAGTACCTGCAAGACAGTCGCAGGCCACGGAAATTCGTCGCATGTCCTCTTCCAACTGGAAATGATAGTTGTTGTCCTCGCGATCAGCATAATCGTCGGCAACAGCGACGACTCGGTGAGAGGCAGACGCAATTTTGCAAAAAATTTTGCGAGAGCGCTCCATAGTAGATATGATCAGCGGAGACAAGGGTGCGTTGGAATGACGATTTGAAACAGGGGGTATAATCCTCGAATTCCACTGTCTGAAAGGGTGTAAGAAAGGAAAAGAACACGACGATATCCAACGCCATTAACTCGTACGGTAATACATCTAACCATAAATATACAGAATGGAAAGACGAGAAAAAAACGGACAACATATACAAATCATGAACAGAACCAAGCCTAGCTTAGATCTTTCTCGGAGTCGCAAAATCAAAATCCTTGAATCAGGGACATACGTTGCACTCATGGACCAACCCCCAAGGGGGGCATTAACCAAGAAGTCATTCTTCGACCGTCACAGTTCGTCGGGGCGTACCTGCTCTCTGACGTGCACGAGACTCTGCAAACGCGCTCGGTGCGATAAAGATAGCTTCTGCAAAGGCGAAAGCAACGCCAACAGCAGCGTCGAGGATCCGCCATTGAGGTCCAACGACATCTATGCCTTTGATCGTAGCGTCAAGAGCTCTATACGGGTATCCGTACTGAGCAGCCAGACGTGAGATGGATGCTGTGAGAGGGTCGAGGGGAAGCACGCGGGGGACACGTGCAGAAGTGGCATTTGCGGGGTGGAATGAAATGAGAGAGCCGAGAAGAGCAGGGATAATCAGAGTAGGAATTGACCAATGGAGAAGAACAGTCCAAAACACGATGGACTGGAAAGTGGCCAGGGGGGGATAAGGAATAGTGAGCTGCCAATCCCCAGTGTCAACGATTCGCGGAATATGAATCTGACGAGACATCAACTACTGAAGTGGGAACAGAGGATGGTATTCATACCTGCAAAAAGTTCCACGGAATGACTTGGTACAATACGAAAAGTAACTCAAACAATGCGGTCGTGAGCGAGATATGGAGAGAATTCGATAGGGTCTAGCGAGCGCATGGCTTAGTAGTGTCAAAATACGATCAAAATCGACATACAGATCTGGAAGCCAACAAATATACACGGGCTTGCTGTTTCGCACCTGCCTGTAGCGTTTTGAAGGTGGTGTCAGCAAGCTCAAGGGACGGTTTCGGAATGTTGCGGAGTATACTGCGTGGGGTGGATGTGAACAAGACACTGCGCTCCTTTAGTGGGGTAACCACGGGAGGTGCACTGGGAGTCTCCTCCTCAGGAGGTGAGATGGGTACGTCCTTGAGCATCATAGACACTTCTCGAGCATCTGGTACGGGTGTGCCGACGGGGGGAAGGGTTCGACGTGTAGAGCGAGTGGAAGGTGGACTAGCTAGCTTCCTTTCAGATATCTCCTCTAGCGGTTCCGAGGCAGGGGATGCAGGAGAGTGTCTGATGGGGGATGAGCGGGGCAAATGCAAAGAAAGAGGACGGACTCATGGCTGGGTGGCTGCACCCCCTTCTTGCGTTTGAAAAGACCCGAGAAGACGGGGTCATACTCGAGCGAGGCCCGATTGTCATCGAGTTGTTTTCGGATTCGCTGTTGGAGTTCCTCCCTCGTTCCAGCATCGCTGATCCGGAGGGCAGAGGCCAACTCTCTGAGCTCGCCTTTCTTTTTGGTGTGGAGTGTACCAGAAAACTGGGATGTTGTCATCGCGAACGTGCTGTGGACAATGATGATAATGGTGGTTCTGAAGTGAGTTGTGTCAATATATGACCTCAATCAACATCAACAAATCGCGACGCGTAACACGTGACACATTCTCCACACAAACCCCGTGCACCCGCTCCTGGGGTCCACATACGATTGCAGCGACGTACCATGATGAGAACTCTTCTTCAATCCCTGACCACCGCGTCCTTTTTGCTTGTCCTCACCCAACTAGCATGCGCTTGATCGTTTGCCTTCTATCCTTCCTTGTGCTTGCTGGTCAAGGTCAGTTTTTCGCCGACCATGGGGTTGATCTGCTATGCGGATGACTTCGGCGGCACCTTGACAACGTGGCTGCTCGCGACTTTCTCAATCTTCTAGCGGGCATGAGTGCCAAGTACTATCATTGGTAGCCTGTTGACAATGCGAACTCCATAATCAGTGCAAGTATTCTCCTTTTGGGTCCATGTGGTGAGTTCATGTTGGCAAATTCGCCGCAAGCACAGATCCACGAGCCGGTTCAGCTACCGCTCAAAGGTAAGCTCGTAATCACTGCCATTAGTCTTCCTTTCATTTGTGCTCGCGCACTGTGAAAAGGGGTATCAATGTCACCGTTGTCACTCTGACGACTCCCCGGCTGGGATGGTTTCTTTGAAATTGAGCTGAGCGGGGGGAAAGTGTTGACGGTCGTGCTCTTTATCCAACGTATAATCCTACTTTTGTCTCCTATAATATGTTTGTAAAACGTGGCTGTGTTACTTGTATTTGCGTCGACGGCTCTCTTGACTTGACTTGCACACTCAATGCATCACGCTTGTCCTCTACCCATAACCTCGCACAGGACACGTCCCCTAGCAAGTGCCATGCACCGGAACTCGACCTTCATTGGCATTCGAAACTACTTCAGAAGCCTATCCAGACAAGCCAAACCTGTGGTGTATGACTCGCGCCCTCGTCCACATTGTGCTCAAAGTCTCTCTTCATCCGCCACTAGTTATGCTGCTGCCGCGCATCCCAAGCCATCTCAATACGATCTCCCGACGGACATTTATTTTTCTGAAAACTCTCCTCTTGCCCCTTCCACTCGTTTTGACTGGCGACTGCGAGCTACGTCGCGCTGTCACCCCAGGCACGATTCGCTAGGGAAGCGGGACGGCGCTCGGGCGTACATGAAACGCGTCATTCCTTCATGTATAGAAGTCCAACCAAGCGAGCCACTATACGAGGAAATTCAGGCTTACCGTGACCAGTGCGTCCGTTTCTTTATAGATAATCACTGTTTTGGTGACATCGAACTCTCACAGTTTTTTACCTTTATTAAACGCCGAGCAAGTGGAGGACGAATCAGTCCTTCGCGATCGTCTGTCAAGTTGGTCTCTGTCTCGCTTACGCGAGGAAGGGTACACCATCACAGATCTCTACGCGTTTTGGATAGAGGCACCGCAATTTCGGAATCCGATTGCTTGTTTTTCTTTGGGTCCGGGCATAATTTTGCCAGAGCACAGATTCGGGTAAATGCGCAGTCTCAGACAATCCAAGAGTCGTACTTATTGTCATCTACATCAGAAATGGGACACAGGTCCTATTGTCACGCGTTGACCCCCTACAAGAGGTACCTCTGCGTGGCACCGTATTGGCGAGCAATGCCACCCAACTTCGCATCGTATTTGACCAGCAATTTGATATCGAGGACGGTCAGTGGCGCCTCGATGTCGGGCGGTCCAACATCATTTTTGAACGAATGCGCGCTGCGATTTCGCACTTCAATCACGATCCAGCAGTACTAGATGCCAGTCAGTCACCTGACAGGCAGTTCGTCATGCAAGGTACCCACCTTCGTAACGTACTTCTCCGTTCGTTCTCTCCAGCGTCTACGTCTCTGCATCAGCCCTTGCAACCGCCTGATGAGGTTGAATATGTATCGCGTGGGACATTGGAACACCAAAGTCGGGACGAGTATGAACACGGCGGCGCATTCAAGGATGATATGAGGATCCAGAGCTGGGCGCGGCGATACGCGCACTCAGACCCTATCCAGATGGACGGTGACCCCGTATTGGATGGTTTGAATGAGACCCAGATTCGGGCTGTAGCGACGATGATCGGGGAACGTATTTCCCTCGTTCAAGGTGTAAGTCCATCGCCGCAAAGTTTTCAATGAGACCTGATTTCTCGTTTGTAGCCTCCGGGGACAGGAAAGACGAAAACTATCGTCGAGGCTGTCAAGGTACTCAAGGTTGGTCGCACTCCCTATCTGCCTTGACATGTCAATGATTTCGAAAAACATGTTAGACTCACTTTGAAGTTCATCACCCGATTCTTGTGTGCGCATATACCAACGCGGCGGTGGATAACCTTGTGGAAGGTTTTGCAGGAGCTCACTTGAAGCCTCTGCGCGTGGGCTTCCGGGGTAAGATAAAAGATAGCCTCACCAAGCACACTCTCGACTATAAGCTTGACCAACATCCCCTCAAGAGCAAGGTGGATAAGGCCCTCGGAGAGAAAGGTGTAATAGAGAAAAAGCGATTGGATTTGACTAAGAGAATAGAAGCTATACAGAGAGCCCCAACAAGTCGTGCTGCAGGGCGTCTCGACCAGATGCGATCGGCCTTGCTCGTGCAAGAGCGCCAGTCGATGGCTATAACCGCGAGGTTGTACGCCATCCATCAGGAAATGCTGCGGGACATCACAGCAGATGCTGATGTGGTACGTGATCGTTTCCCAGTTCCTGTTTGTGTTCTCATCCTCTGACATCGTGTGTAAGATTTGTACGACTTGCATCACCTCTGCCAGCGTTGCACTTAACGTACTTGACTTTCCTGTGGTTTTCTTGGACGAAGCGTCCATGTCAACGGAGCCGGCATCTCTCATACCCCTAATGAAAGGAGTACGTGTTTCACCCTGGATCTCTTCGCCAATTTCCGATGTAAGAGCGTTGTAGGCACAACACGTTGCACTCATCGGAGATCACAAGCAACTTCCGCCTGTCATCGCAAGCCGCGAAGCGCAGTTGAATGGCCTTGGAATCAGTCTTTTTGAGAGGCTGACAGAGGAAGGAGGTAGGTATTACTTTTTTTTTCAAGTCAACGATTTACTTACATCAGTAATTTTGGCACAGTGGTGCCGTCAATTATGTTGGACGTTCAATACCGAATGCACCCGTCCATATCGCAGTTCCCGTCGCATGAATTTTACAACCTTTCGTTGCGAGATGGGACTGTTGATGCACTCGGTAACATATCCCCGAATCTGCTCCCTCCACTTTCGAGTCACCTACCAGTGGATGAGTCGACGGGCTATCAGATACCTGTTGTCTTCCTGGACCACGGGGGATCAGAGACTGCTAAAGATCGTAGTAGGGTCAACTGGAACGAGGCGCAAATCGTCTGTAGTGTTGTTGAGGACCTGCTGCTAAAAAACGAGGTTCGTTTTTACCCACAATTATCCCCAGATGGAGCGCGCTGATCGGTGTTTGGTGAAGTACCTTCGTGGAGAAGATGTTGGCATCATCGCCCCTTACGTCGCTCAGGTTTCGTTGCTGACGCGCCTCCTTAACTCCGATGAGAAGTACCGCAAACGCTTCTCAACCACGCTGGGTGACCATCGAAAACTACAACTCCACAACATCGATATCAAGACAGTCGATGGGTTTGAAGGTCGGGAGAAGGAAGTGATCATCTTTTCCACTGTGCGCAACAACCCGTCGGGCCAGATTGGATTCCTCGCTGACAGGCGAAGACTCAACGTTGGGCTCACACGCGCCAAGCGGGGGCTTTTCATTATCGGGAGCCTCAGCACACTCAAAGAATGCAAGGTGCCGAAGGGTCGGACTGGCGAGGCTGACTTGGTGCCCACTCCCTGCGGTGGAAGGGGAATCGAAGCATGGAAGAGGTATACTCAGTATCTGGTTGAGCAGCGGATGGTCCTTCAACTCACTGGGGACCGACTGCATAAAGCTTTGTATGGAAACATGCCTGCACTGTTGCGCGTTCCGCTGGGAGTGTACGACATTCCTTACTTACATTGAATAATCGATGAGTCTACGCTTGTACATGATGCCCGTTCCCCCCGTTCCCCGGCGGGCCGAAGTAAAGGCAATCACACAAGTACCCGCTCCAGTCACCTGAACTCCCCTGAACGCTCAGCGCTCAACAACCCTGCTCGTGGAACCGGATCAAGGAAAACGGCAACGTAAACGATTGTTCCAGGCTGTCGTGTGGCATTTCCCGAGTCGGCGAACTTGGCTTGGCGCACTACTGAGTGTGTAGAGTCGTTGGCACGCCGCTTCCCCACTAGTCCCCGACTCACCCCTTTCATCCTTGACATCGTCCGACCAGACCGGCAAGCCATACTAGCCGATACGTATCATAGCATTGCAGGACTGGATTGCACCCGGTACCAGTGAGCGCTCAGACGCGGCTCATTCAAATTGCAAGAACAAGAGCACGCCACCGTTTCAGAGTCTCCACCCCGCTGTTTTTGTATCCCAGTTGTCAGCGCTGGGACTGTCTATCTATCGGGGCTATGCACAGAAAGGCGTCGGCAAGCTGGCTGGAGAGAAAAAAAAACATTCGACACGTCTCATGAATGTCATACCGTACGGGAACGGCCATGTACCGATCGAGCGAAAAAGATAGACGTGGCCCTGGTTGAACTCGAGGGCGATCGGCCTGAGAAAGAGAAAAAAAAAAGTCGACGGATCTCGAGCAAGATTCGGGCTTGGTTGTAAAATGACGACTCGCTCGAGTCGAGCATCCTCCGATTTGCACGCGTCGTCACACATTAGACGGACTAGACGTTGATCCGGGTGTCAACAAAAGACGGCCCTGAATGTACATATACCAAGTTGGCGGGACCAAGGCGGATCCAGTCAATGCATTCTAGCCATATTACACTCAAAGGCTGTACTTGCTTGACTGGCTGGATCGAATTGGGGCGCATTTATTACGCCGATTGCGGTGTCCTCGGGGATCGTTGCCGGCTGGTGAAGAAGATCCTCCCAGTCCCCGACTCTTCGATGGACGCTTGAAATATCTATCGCATATTTATCAGACGGAGGTCTTCCATCCTGTCTTTTATGACACCAACTTCTTTTCAGGACAAGTTCGGACAGTCTTCCCATGCAAGCGCAATGCACTTATGGGGAAAAGGTGGGTTCGAAAAAGTTCACAGTGGTAGATTAGTATCTGCGACACACGTTCAGGCGTGGATAGGAATGGTGTTGGTTACGAGGATGACCCTGTGTGTGGAGGACCAAGGCGAGTGAGTACGTATCAGCCATTCAGCACGTGGCACAGGTCTTACCATCCCTGGGGTTGGTGTCGCTTGCCGAGATGACGCTTGACACCGGGCGTTGTATTTTCCTGTGTGAATAACGAGATGCATTACCGTCACGCTTCCGCCCACCAGCGCTCAAAAGCACCCAGCCATGCAGAATCTCGGTCCCCTCCCCACAGCTGCAGTGGTTGCTGCCAGGAACGAGAACCCATCCACCGCCTTCTCTCATCCATCACTTGTTGTCCGTTTAATCCCTTCGTCCTCTTCATTTACCAGAAACCGGTATTCCCAATCTCGGATAGGTCTTTTTCCTCTCCAAAAGAATCAACCTTCGTTCTATCCTTGGACTGCAAATCTCCACGTCCGAGCTCGTTGAAGTTCTGCAACTCTATTGCCTGACGACCAACAAATGTCGCCTTCCTTAGCCTCGTCGGATAGCCACGGTGGACGCTCAAATACCTCCTCTCCGTCAGACGCTCAACGACCCAACCACACTTGCGACGCTCTCTCGATGATCACTTCCCACTTTGACTTTCCCGTCGCGGCCAGTGGTCAGGACAGTCTGTCGTCCCGGTTCCGCGAACCGTCGATGTGCGCAGTCCCTCAGCTTCTCGCGCCGTGGTCCAAGTTAGCGTCCCCTTCAGCCCGATCTACATCATCTGAGCATACGCGCGGTTTGACCGCGTCTCTCGCCGGTGATCGTACGACGTCTTCCGCAACAGGTATTGGATCGTTTGCCAGCAATCTTGCTGTTCCTGCACCATTATATGGCCGTGCCGGATCGCCCTTGGATTTGACACCGTCTAACAATCAGAATGATCTTGGCACTCTCGATGGGCTGTGCGCAGCATTTTTGTTGACGCGTTCGCGCGCAGTCAAGGTAAGTTTGGTTGCATGAATTGATTCCGTGGGACAGCCAAGCTCATGGTGACACGTCAAAGGTCCGCAAGGATCCGGGTGCGACCTTCCTCTCTCTTCGTTCGATTTTCGAATTTCTGGACGACACCGTGGGTCCTTTTCTTACCATGCTGAGTTCATAAGCTGATAGATACCGAGAATCAGACTGACCATGCCAACGTGGGATCTTCCTTGTCCATGTGGCGACTGAAGGACCTCTCTGCCCCCGATGACGCTTGGGTAGTGTTCAAGTCGCATCACGATGTGAGTCGTGCTCGTTTTCCTTTCTTGGCCGAAGCTCGGCACGGCGATCGCCGGCTAGCATTCACCAAAAAGGGGTTGGCGAAGTCAGGCACCCCCGTACTGGTCGCTACGTGTCTTGGGTCTTTCCTTCCCGCTGTTTCGCCTCGGCGATCTCCCTTTCAATTGGTGTTGCAACGTACTAACAATGGGCGACAGGCTTATATATTTATCTCCCTTTCCCTCCCGTCTTTCACCATATTTCCTGCGCTCGAGGCCGACCTGGAACCATTTGAGAAACTCAGTCGGGTTGACGTGTGCTCCAGGGTAGGCTTGTCACTTTCTCCGCGTTTCATATATATAATCGAATACCGCGTGGTTGCAGTTCCCCTCCCTCCCTGTCATCCAACCCGAGAGGAAGTCTCACAGGCTTCGGATGTCGATATCCACGCCAGATTTTCATAGCCGCCTTCACGTTGGACAGCCAACTGTTGAGACTGCGCTTCCACCAACCGAAAAGTTTGTCATCTCCAGCAATCCCCCAAATCCGAGAACAACCTTCAGAGTAGGTGACTGGATGTGAGTCCCGCAATTTGATTTTATCCCGTCAATATTTCATAGGGGTCTTGATCGACTCCCAAATCTGCAATACCCCTTTTGTAACATGTGCTGACTATATTTATTTTCACAGATGCAATTCTGTCACCTGTGCCGCTCACAACTTTGGGTGAGTGATTATTCATCGATCGTCTCCTTTTGCCTTCCGCCGGATTGGCGGTCACACGATGAATCACGGCCCCGCCGTGATTTGTGCCGGTCAAACTTTCCTCCCCTATTTTCACTGTCTTTTTTGGTTTCCTCCGAGCCGCAACTTGTGTTCATCCTTTTTATTCCTTCTCGCTTGTTACAAGTTATGGTTCTGACCGATTCCTTCCCTTGCATGGTCTTGCACAGGCGCAACCTGGCTTGCAGAGGTTGTGGTTGTCCGCGTTCAGAAAATCAAGTTTCGTCGATGAATCGTCAAATTCTCGGCATGCCGTCCACCCGTCTTCCTACTTCTCCGCGTTTCGCTAGCACCACAGGTACTGCGTTCTATACAGCTGGCCCGAATTCGATACCAAACTCCTCCTATTATCCTGCTACTCACCAGGGTGCACGGTATCCGCTGGCAGCTCAGCCTACCCCCAATGCTAAACCTGCGTCACCATCTCATCCCCTCCTAACTCCCTCTGGGCGTTCCTTCTCGGTAGGAGGCAAGGTGCAGAATATATCCAGTGACCCCACCATGCCATGCATCATGTATTGGCCTGATAATGAGCCGTTCCCCGAGCGAGGCCAAATCCGCCCCAGCACCCTCGTTGGAGTCCCGGTAAGACGATTTGGAGTACTTGGAGATTTCCCAGTGACTGATTCAGGTTGCAGCAACCACCCATCCTGAATACAGGAAATCGTGGACCAATTGAGCATCAACCTGGCGATTGGATTTGTCAGAAGTGCAACTATTTGAACTGGAGACGGCGCAAGGTTTGCCAGACTTGCTATCCATGTGAGCTTCTCCTGTGTTACTTGTCTGCTGTTCTCAACGATGAACTTCTCAGACGCCGAGGGTAACGGTGATTCTATCTCGGCTGCTGTGCAGTCCGAGCGAATTAACCTATTGACATCCCTTCTCGCTCAAAACCAGCTGCCATTGAGGACCACTCCTTCTACCCCCGATGCTCCCCGCCGAAACACAGTGACGCAGGTGCAACACCAACGTCCACCGGAGGCCGTCACGCCATTGTCGAGGCTCAGCTGTTCACAGATTGACCTTCGTGCCGCCATCCAGTGTCCTGACCCCCAGTTCATATATGAGACTTCGGGACCTCATCGACAAGCGATTCCTGCGTTCCCAGGCATGAAGGGATTGGGAGATGCACTCCCTGTTAATGCTCCCGTTCCACTCCTGCCATCCTTCTTGCAAGATATCGTCCAGTCGCCCACCCTATCCCCCACATCGACATCTTCCGCAGACTTGTCCATCGAGGAGTACGAGGATCCCTCCCCTCGTGCTGGTCGTGAGCAGGTACTCGCCCGCGACGAGTCGGCTTCCAACTTCTCGCTTGGCAATATTTGGAGGTTCAACGGTGAAGAGATGACAAATATTGCTGGCATCGCCTTGCCCCATCACGAGGACCTTGTTGGGAGCAGGAAGAGCAGTCAAGAGATTTTACGTCGTCAATCACCTTGACGTAAGTGAAACGCCTTTTGCATGTTGGGGCAGCACTAATATCATATCCTCACAGCGACGTTCGGTTGGGCCCTGTAATATTTCCCTCTCAGACGCCGGACTCTCTTCGCGGAATATTTGAACTAGATTATTATTGTTATTCGCCGTCTTTGCACGCTCACTCACGGACTGTTTGGAGTTATCGGGGATCACATGTTGTTCTTCCCTGTCTGTCAAGTATAGGATCTCTCGGGGTATACTGCATCTTCAAAGCATGTTTATCTTGCTCATTTATATTTTTTGGAACACCTATATATTAGTGTACGTCTCGTAGTACTTCGTAAAAGATTCAAGTCACTGTCGGTGTTGCTAAATAGGATGATATCATCATGTCTACCAAGCTTGTTCTGTTCAAAGAGTGACTTGGACGTAAGTGAACAACGGTTCACGGTGCTGGTCTCCACCATGAGTTCCAACTCGATCGTCATTCGAGTTCACGCTGATGCACCCTCCGCCGCCGTCAAACTACTATCCCACCAAACATCACGCGCTTCAGGACCACAGGTCGAGGACTCTGCTCTACTTCGTTCCATCAGGAGTGCCTTGAGGGGTTCTGCGTCCAATTCAATCAACGCTGTCTATGCACCATTGTACGACGACAGATGTGACGCATGGGCGGAGCAAGAACTGGCATGGAACGATCACTGCGTGGTTCTCAGTCATGGTGGTGTAATCCAAAGGAAATGGGATTTCTCCGATGAAGACCAGACTATACAACGCGCGTGTCTGGGGAGGTTCGCCTACAGTACTAACACCACAGGTCCCGTGCACGGCAGTGCGCATTACACCTCCAAGCCCAGCGAGCAGCAGGCAGACCCATCAGCCGAATCCGTCTTTGGTCCTTTCAAGACCATCCAGGAGGAGCGGCAGAAGAACAAACATGCCCAGGAGGCAGTTGCAGCGGTGTTCGTGTTTCTGCGCAGCATTGGTAAGGTCTACCTGATCAATGGAACCGACTACACGTTCTCCCTACCGTTCCTCGTTCGCAACGCCTGGCCCCTCCATCCTCATGGTGTCATGATACAACGCCACCTCGATCCTATGGAGATTGACGATTCTCGTGCCACTGGCGACGCGCCTCTTCCTACCACGTTCACCATCACAAATCCCTTCTCAGAGCCAGCTGCTGTCGGTATCACTGCAGGTATAGTGGGTGGTTTCCCTGGTCGTCCTGCTTGCCTTTCCGACGAAGAAGAAAATTACTCTCGGCCCCTGGTTGTCATTCCTGCCGTCGAAGAGGTTGTCTGGGTGTCTCGGAAACCATTTGCCATCGATGACATTCTTATCACGTTCAACTTTGAACGTCAAGAGTTGTCCATCTGGCGCTACGTTTATCAACCTTGTCGTCGCACCTCATCGTCTCGTTTCGACCTCAGTTTCAATCTAGACCGTATGGCTCTCGGGAGCGATGGAGAGGGAGGGGCGATGGCTGCTGCAGCAGAACACGGCAGGATGAAGGCCTCGTTTTGGGCGCAGAGGTTGATAACGCACCCATACCCCGGCGTCTCGTAAGTTTTATGCATACTTGCGCGACTTTCTCCGGAATATCATGCCACGACGTTAGACAGGGGTCGTTCTCTCGAATTTCCGCGGCGCTCTTTGACCAACGTTTTGATGGTGTTCGCGATCACACGTTATTGGCGATCTGCCTGTCTGGCGTTCCGACTGCCGTTTTCCTTCTTACTGTGCAGGAGGCAAACAAGACGGTTGCATGCGAGTACTTGACAACCATCGACGCCGTCTCCGTAGTACCCATTGGTGGTACGCGCAAGGAGATATGGGATTTATTAGCTGTCAAACCAGATGGGTCGCTGACCATCTTCACTCATGGGTTGCAACAGCTGCCTGTCGTATTAGGGATCGCCCAGGCGGGGGGGGCTGGTAATGCAGAAAAGCATGCACTCGTTCCAGTGACGGGTATAACATCAATAAAGTCGACATGCGTATCATCCGTTACATTGCTCTGTGCCGGGGGCCAAGCGTGTCGGGGCAAATTCGACATGCTCCCTCGCGATCGTCTTGTCAATCAAGCGCTGCAAGCTCTATCCCTTGTCATCCCTACAAAAGACGCCTTCACCTTGCATCTAGAGTTCCTTCGGACATGGTCCCTCCGGAACTTTTGTACCTCTTCAAATCTAGAATTCCACGCGTTCTCTTATGCACTTACCAAGATTCTGGATCTTGGGGTGTCTTATCCAGGCAACCGTTATGCGTCATTTTCGGTGGACTGGGAGCAGTTCTTTTCTCTGAGTGTCAACGTCCGGAATTTCCACGATGATCCCGCGTTGCAACACCTCTCTCTTCCCGCTCATCTGAGAAGTCAGCAATTCAATTTGGTAGCGGTAAAACCCAACCCTTTACTTGCACCCGTGCTATATGCACTACATATGCTTGCCGAGGATCTCCGACTTGTGGTTCATCGACATGATTCCCTCGTATTGCTCGTGCCTTTGGTCTGCCAAATCGCCCACATAATAAGGCCAGAGTGGGCAGATTACTGGAAGCGCCTTTGTCCCAACGCCATGCCTGCGTGGCCTGCACCCTCTATCACGCGTACGTAGCGTGTCTGTCCACGGCCAGCCTAGGTTGATTTTTTTTACAGGAGTAGAAGTGCTTGACGATCGAATACCAGTTTGGCCTCCAGATATGGCCGCAATACTCTATGGCAGGATTAGTAACCCTGAGTGGAAATTTCCGGTATACGAGACCCCACGTCTAGCCGCCATGTTCGATATCCAGCCTTCATACGCTTTTGGCAAAGTCGAGCCATTAGGTTCTCTTCAACGTCTCACTACTGCATACCTTTGTCTTTCTGACGGCTCAACCACATCTGCGCAAAAGCGAGCTGAGATGACCGTCGAAACTCTTGTGCGCATGTGGGGTACAGCAAAGAAGGGACAGCTGTTCTTGGACAGCCTGCCTCTGGGCATCGCTGCGCCACTGCGTGAAGCTATTCGAACTTGCCAACTCTCGCCTCCTTCCCACTGGCAGGCGGAGCATTACGAGCTCATTGACCGACGCGACCTAGCTTTCAGTGTCGCAATGGTTCAACCGGTGATATCCCAACAGGGAATCTATCAGTCTGCTGAGACGTACATGGTATGGCTTCCATCTGGGATCGTTGTCATGGACTCATCCTTTATCAGACCTCTCATCGTCGGACCAACATAAGTGCTTTGGTCGAACAAGCGAAAGCCGCAAGCGCCGGCACAGTCGATGCACTCTCTGGCGTAGAACTGGGTCTGAAATCATTTGCGAGTATACGTTTTGGCCAGGATCGCCGATTAGAAGAAGTAGCACGAATGCTATGCTCTTCAACGATTCCATCCGTCCGACTCATCGAGCGACCAGACTTGAAGTGAGTCACAATACTTTCCCTTCTGAACAGAATGGCTAATCATCGTTGCAGCGAACACGACCAATCGAAAGAGCAGCAACATCAAGTAGTGCGGATCGCAGAAAGGACGTTGGCATTGCCCTATGGCAGAGCAATGTTCACCTTTGGTTCAGTGCTAACGGTCACTCGCGAGGCATACGTCATTCCCAAACTCGAGTATCAGATCAGGATCCAGCCATCTAACGTCATCACTGGACCCGAACCTGGTAAGATACCTCTCGAATGCACGAACTGGGGCGAATTTCACAACGGGGTCGCTGCGGGCTTGCGCATTGCGCCTTGGGCGCGGGGCGTGGAAAGTTCCTGGATTGCTTTCAACAAACCGTCGGAATTGACTCCAGAGCACGCGGGATTCTTGTACGGACTCGGCTTGACAGGCCACCTCAAGGAAATGCTTACCTGGCATACTTTCGGATATCTCACGCCGAAACACGATCTGACATCCATCGGCGTCCTACTTGGTCTGTCAGCAGCAAACGTCGGGTCAGGCAACATGCACGTCACAAAATTGATAGCTGTTCATACCCCCGCGTTACTTCCGACACCAACAGTGGATCTCAATGTTTCCCTCATGACCCAAGCTGCTGGACTCGCGGGGGTCGGACTTCTCTATTTAGGCACCAAGGATCGCCGCATGGCCGAAGTTTGTCTCAACCAGATCAGTCGCAAGGATCTTGTGCAGCCTGATCTCAGTAACGAGCACAGAGAAGCATACACTTATTCTGCCGCTCTCGCTTTTGGGATGATCATGCTCGGAAAAGGTTCACCTATCCCGGCCGACGTCGTTTGTCTCCACCGACTGCGCGTGCTTATTCATGGCGAAATAAAGACCAACATCACTGGGGGGCACCGTCCAACATTCGATGTCAACATCACGTCTCCAGCTGCGACCATGGCATTAGGTCTGATGTATATGAAGACAGAGCAAAAAGACGTTGCTGACATTCTTGAACTCCCGAGCACGGTCATCGAACTGAATCGCATTCAACCGAGTTTTTTGGTCATGCGCACCATCGCAAGGTCGCTGATCATGTGGAACTCGATTGGATCGACGGCGGACTGGTTAATGTCCCAAATTCCCGAGCCCATCATGACCACCATGCAGGATCACATCGCAAACAAGCGGCGAGCTGATGATGCCATCGAGTTGGCGTACTTCAACATCATCGCTGGCTACTGCTTTGCCGTTGGATTGAAATATGCTGGTACTGCCCGTCATGAGGCGTACATCATGTTGTCGAACTATTTTGACACATATAGTCGATTTGTTGCGACGAGCGGTAAGTTTCTTGATTCAATGCACAACAACAACGAATGATGGCCCTCTTAGGTCCTGTTTTCGATCATAAAATCAAGCGTTCGGCTATGCGAGAGGGGCTTAACCTCATCTCGATTGCACTGTGCATGGTTATGGCAGGCACTGGGGAGATCTCGTGCTTGAGGCGACTCAGATATGCATTTGGGATGTATCACCAGGCTTTCAGATATGGCGTACATGTGGCGACACATCTATCGTTCGGTTTGCTGTTCCTCGGGGCTGGTCGCTTCACTCTGGGCACGTCTAATGCGGCCATTGCATGCATGGTCACTGCCTTCTTCCCACGTTTCCATCATGTCTCCTCGGATAACAAGAGCTACCTCCAGGCGTTGCGGCACCTGTGGGTCCTTGCAGTAGAACCTCGCTGCCTTGTCGCCCGAGATGTCACGACGCGTGAGGCAGTCTACCTCCCTGTCAAGATCACGGCAAGAGAGGGAAACGGGAAGGGCGTCACGCAGCTCATCTCTCCTACACTGATACCGGACTTTGGGAAGCTCGTGTCCGTCAGGATCGATACGCCTCGCTATTGGCCTTTCTTTGTGGACTTTGAGAATGTCCCCGAACACAAAATGAGTTTTTTGAGGAATCAGACTCTATACGTCAAACGTCGAACAGCGTTCCTCAGCTACACCGAGGATCCCAGAGGGAGCAGGAGTTTATTCGTTCGCTCTGGTTCTTCCGCTGGTGATGCCGCTATCCTTGATTTCCCGCAGTTGACGGACGCGAAAGCCCACCCCGCTAGTGACCTTACCCATTTCATCTCATCCTTTTCAAACGACACACTCTTCCTCGCATTTGCTGATTACTTCTCCCGTGACGACGGCGAGACGCCCGAGGAGAGAACATTCCATGCATATTGCCACGCCGCACTACTAGACAGCATTCTGCAAGACAAGATGGAAACACTCCAGTCGCATCTTACTCTGTATCAGTATCGCACGCAACCGCAGTCCACATCCCATTTCCACCTTCGCCTGCAAGACCTCCGATTCGCGGTCGACTTTTATAGCAAAGTTTTTGACCGTCGTTTCAGTGGCCGAGCGGAAAACAATCCGCGACCACCCCTCATTCGCGAGAACACCGTATCGGGGGCTCTACAGGCCCTCGATGAACGCCTTTGGAGGGTCCAGAATCACCCCAAGTTCATCAAGGTCCTGGGCCACTACGCCCGCGGTGAACCCGTCTTTGATGGGACAGAAACAGGGACAGAGGGAACTGATGAGCCCTCGGCGCAACAACTATCCCGGTGGCTCGCCTGGTACCTCATGCGAAATGGTGTCCCATCCGCTTCTCTTCTCGTGATACTGCGCCAACTCGCGCGAGAGGCGCACGTGCATAGCACGAGCCGACCTCCCCCCGAAGGAACCGCCAACTTACACACGCTCGACGTAGGGATCAAAGAAGTGCTACGCGGCACAGGAACGAAGATGATCAATGCGTTTGGGTCTGGATGGTCTGGAGCATCGCTGGATCGAATCGTTGAGGCGTGGCAAGGAGTCTCCTAACAACTCCTTTTGTTGCAATCAGCACTGTACTTTTTCTGCACCGCTTGGGATCGAACCATATTGCGATGAGTATCCTGGACGTTTTTTTGGGCCAACGTTGACAAATCCGACTTGTCCGAGTCACGCAAGGAACGAGGTATGGGTGGCAAGCATCTGCATGATTAGCGAACCGAGCATTTTTGTTACTTACTGGATATTCGATCATTGTGCTAGTTCAGGGGTTGCCATTCCTGGCAAGGGTTTGGACTATTCCCAATCACAGTATCATCAGGCTCCCATCATTGTCCGCCATCTTGATGCTTGGTGTCCCACAACATCTGAATCTTTTCCGTCAACTTCTCTGGCCACCCAAATGCAAATGCAACGCGACCGTCTTCTATGACATAAACACCGCGTAAGTATGGACCTTCTGACTATACGGTACCCAAAGAAAAACACTTGGCAAAGGGGCTCAGGGGGTGGACGGGCAATATGTAACCTGTTGATGCTGTAAGTTCAGTGTGTACACGTGGGCGACGAATGCTTAGTCCCTTAATTAGCACGGC